>CAEGAE010022349.1:0-53881 GCA_903067095.1 Girardinus metallicus | reverse complement strand
ACAAAGTTTTAAAATAGGCCATCCATTGAAGGTGCGCCTTATAATCCGGTGCGTCTTATAGTGCGGAAAATACGGTAATATAATGCTAATGACATGATAATGTCAAAGATGGATAAACTTTAAATCCTGATGAACATTTAACACTGGGACTGGGAGACATTTTAAATATCCAAAATAAATAAACCAAACAACAGAAACGGTGAATAAAATGGACAGAAATCGTCCTTCATCAGAAGGGAAAGTTCAGACCAAAACACCAAACTGACCCAAGAGGGAGACAGAAGAAAAATGGAAATTATTGAGTTTGTGT
This sequence comes from Girardinus metallicus, assembly GCA_903067095.1. Classification (NCBI taxonomy): domain Eukaryota; kingdom Metazoa; phylum Chordata; class Actinopteri; order Cyprinodontiformes; family Poeciliidae; genus Girardinus; species Girardinus metallicus. The sequence continues at coordinate 53,571 of CAEGAE010022349.1, read as the reverse complement.
TAATTTATCATGTGATTTATTGGTTATTGGTTACTGTGAAGCTCTAATCACCAAAGAGAAATGTCCTGATTTAAATAAAGGATGTTTGGTATTAAAGGTGATGGTATTAAACTTTCCTTTTGGTCAATGTTGGTGATTTCTCTGTGAATTATTCCTCTTTCCTTTGTTATTTTTCGTTCTCTTCCTCTCTCTCGGTTCGTTTTGCTGTCTAACTTTTGGCTGCTCTGTTTTTCTTTGTTGTCCCATCTTCTCTTCTTTCCTGGTTCTCCATTTCCTTGGCAGTCCAAAGTTTTGGTGTCCGTGTTTGTCACCTCTCCGGACCTTTTCCGTGTGGCACTTCGCTATAGCAACAGGGTCGGTTCTGCTGTTTGGGGCAGAGTGTCGGTCATAGAGGACGGCAGGAGTTACTACTGTGGTAACTGTGAGTGAGAACAAGAGGAAAAAATGCTTTTCTCTGTCTTTTTGTTCACTTCTTAATATATTTGGAAAACGAGGTGGTGGATCTGAACCTCTCCTTTTCTCTAAATAATGTTTCTAAGCTCGTTTATTCATCTGGACTTTGAGTTTATGCCCAGACGAGTTCAAACTTTTTTCCCTCAGGGCCAAAACGGGCAAATTTAAATTACTGGTGGACCAAAAAATGTATTAAATTAAAAATTTAACATTTAGTTTGAGAGGTTTATCTTCCTGGTTAACAACAAACACATTTTTTATTACAAAATTTATCATTAAAGATCCAGAAAATTTCATATCTTTGTGGGTGAAGATTCAGACTTAAGGCAGACCACAAAATTCATTAGATTAAAAATTTAAAAATTAGTTGTTTTTTTCCTGCTTATTACTTTTTTTTTTCTTTTTTTTTTTTTACAAAATCTGTTTATTTTTAAAGATTCAGAACATAAAAAGAGCTTTGAATTGTCCACTTATTAAAAGAAAATCAATTTCCGCATTCTGGGGCGTAAACAGGCAACTTCAAACTAGTGGAAGGCCATACAATTTATTAAATTAAAAATGTGAAAATTAGTTTGGAATTTTTTTTCCATTTTTGCTTAACAACATATTTTTTCAACAAAATCTGTTTATCTTTAAAGATTCAAAACATAAACAAGGCTTCGTATTGTCGACTTTTTAAAAATAAAAACAATTTCTAAATTTTTGGGGTCATTAATTGTTTTCTACCAAAGTGGTTTTTTTACCATTCTTGACTTGTGGTCAAGGGCCAAACAAAATCATTTCAAGGGCCACAAACAGAACCCGGGCCACCTTTTGGACACCCCTGACCCATTTAACAAACACTCAACAACCAGCTAATTTGAAGTTCTTGTCTCCATATATGCAACCAGAAATGAAAATATTAGTTTCTCAACTCTCTTCTTGTCTTCCTCGTTCATCCCAATCATGATTTTTTATAATTTTTTATAAAAAAAACACAAATATGTGAACAGTGATGTATTTGTTTGTTGCAGAGATCAGCTCATTTAAACACCTGCTCTAATGATCTGTCAGGGTTGGTGTGTTGGTTGCTTTTTTTAATTTAAACTGAACCGAAACATTGAATTCTGCAGCACATCTACATGTTAGGTTTGTCATAGTCAAGCTAGCATAACTGACCTACTTCCCTCACCATTTTTATTTTAATTTTTTTTTTAATCCTGTTATCTAGTTGTTCAAGTGTTGAGAATTAGTAGCAAACAGTTGTTTTTTTTTTTATACATCACACATACATTTAAGGTTATATTGACAGCTAAAACCAATGCTAGTCAGACTCAGCTAGCAGTTTTGGGATGTAGATGTCACATTGCGCCGTGTTTATAATGTTCTTGCAGAATCAAAAAGCGGTAACTGTAGTGAGACTCTAGTGGAGAAACATCATCATTCCTGTCTGTCTTTCCCACCTGTTCTGTCAGACGAAGGTCGTTTGTTTGCAGCGGTGGCCGGATAATGCGAACTTCTTGGTGGTGACTTCTTTTTCTGTCTTTAAGCTCCGTACATTTTCCTCTTCAGGGCCACAGATCAGTAGATATTGTCAGCGGTGTAAGACTTACGTATTTTCTTTCTCACCTCGGACCCGGTCCTGCTAGACTGCGGTGAAGCTCCAGGTTTATGTGAGCGAGGCAGACGTCTATCTGACTCGATTCATCCTCAGATATGTCAATTCTGAGGGAGTCACCTCCAGCGGTAAAATAACAGCCTATCAGGCCAACCGCAGAGGTACGTCCCACCCAACACTGCAAAAACACGCAATCTAACCAAGAATGTCTGGTCTAGCCTCCAGTGCAAATATCTGAGAACACTTGAATAAGACAAAACAAGCTCAAAAGTAAATTTTCAGGAAGAAATAGCAGCGTAATATTGATGAAAAAGTTCTCGTCTCATAGGCAGATTATTTCATTTATAACAAGATATTTTTCCCAGGTTATAAGTGAAATATTCTTCCAATGAAACAAGGACTTTTTCATCAATATGATGACATTACTGCCGAAAATTCACTTTTAAGTTAGTTTTGTCTTATTTCCAGTGTACTAAGATATTTGCACTAGGCCAAACTTACTTGGTGAGATTTTGTGTTTTTGCAGTGAAAACAGCAGATTATCAGTTCTGTCTCTTCCCGAGTTCCTCCAACACTTCACTGATTTTTAGTTTAACTTTCTTTTGGAAAGATTTGGAAACTGATGCAGTTTTTTCTGACGTTCGGGTTTTTAGGCTCGGAACAGTCCAAACAAATCGTCTTTGCTCCGAGTGTGCAGCCGACCTTCGTCAACGTTCCCCAGAACAGCTTTGTGGAGCCGTTCGTCCTGAACCCAGGAACCTGGACCGTCGTCATCGAAGCGGAGGGAATCTTACTGGTAACAGGAACACCTGCGGCGTTGGCGTGTCGTCTGAACCCTCGATCTGGGCTGACTCCATCAGTTCTTCATTTCCCTGTTCATACTACAGATATCTGTTACCATTTATTTATTATAACTATGAAAAAAAGACTGTTGTCATAGTATAAATACGGATTTGTTGTTATATTAACAAACTCCAATTGATATTTGTATCATCAATAAATTTAAATATTTTATTTTAATTTATTTCTAACCTTTTCTCTCCTTTTTCTCTTTTCTATTTTTGCTTTTTTCATTTACAATATCTTTTCTAAACATCTTTTGTTACTTTTGTCTTTAATTTCTTTCCTGTTCTTTTACAGTTTTTTATTTTCTGCTTTGCATTTCCTTCAATTTTGTTTCTGTTTTTTAAATTTCTCTTTTTTCATCTATTTATTTTTTGCTTACTTTGTTCTTACAATAATTTTTTCTAATTTCTTTTTTTTATTACTTTTTTTCCTGTTTCTCTTCCAGTTTATTTTCTATTTTTAACTCTTTGTCGTCTGTTTTTCTTTTCTCTTTTTTCTCTTACCTTTTTGTATTTTTGGGCCTTTTGAAATAGTTTCTTAAATTATTTTTTTCTCTTTATTCCACAATTATTTCAGGCACTTTAAATGCAGTTACTCTGTTTAGAGGCAGAGCTTCAACACAGTTTATTGAAGTTAATAATAGTAAAGATAAAATTTTTACAGAAGTATTTCTATTTGCAGGATTTTGGCTGGATGCAGTGACGGATTTATAACTAATAATCCTTTTATCATTACTTTCATTGATCTTACAAAACGCACCACTGGATATTGCAATGATATTTTATCCTTACTGTTGAACTAACTGAGTTTTTTATTATTATTTGTCTTCCAGGACTACCTGGTGTTGCTGCCTAGTGCCTATTACGAAGCTCCGATCCTGCAGATCAGAGTTACTGAGCCCTGCACATACAGCTCTGTGCCTGAAAACAGCCAGAAGTAAATATTATTATTAGATCTTTCAAAGGATTTTATCACTATAAGATATTAAAATAACAAATTTTCTGTTCAAAGTTCATTATCATCTCTAAATTGTCTTTCTTTTAAATACGTCTGTCCAGCTGTCTGCTGTACAAGTACCTGTCTCTGGACTCTTTCCCCTCCGTCTCCGGAAACGACGCCAGCTGTCGCCATGACAACCACCTGCCGCGGCCGTGCCCCACCGAGAGGGTCACGCCGCGTCACCCCGACATGGCCGTCTGCAGCGGGCTGGATGTAAGACGACCGCTGGAATATCTGATTATTTCACATGTTTCACAAGTAACGAAGTAATTAAAGCTGCAGAATGAAACCTTTGTAAAAAAAAAAAAAAAAGTTTTTTACATGTTAAAATTATCATTACGTAGATAATCTGTGGGAAAAAATCAAGCTTCTCCCAGAAATTCAGAGCCAGGAGGCGGGTCTTAGAGCTGTCAATCACTCTCTTGCTCATCTCCTCCACTTTGCTCATTGCTAAGCTTCAGCTGGTTCACCTCAACATGGCATGCGGCTGATGCTAAGCTAGTTAGCATAGCCGGCAGATAAAAGGTTTCCCTGTAACAATAAGCTGTTTCTCCTGAGCAGCGAGTACATGAGGTTGATTAACAGCGCTACGACCCTCCTCCTGGCTCTGATTGGCTGTTTTTGGCCAAGGAGGAGATGGAGGAGATCAACCTTTTCTCAGATTATCTGTCCCATAACAAACTGTCATGAGATGCAGACAGTTTTAACAAATATTAGAAAAGTTGCACACTTCAGCAATAAAAGAGGGAAAGATGTTGTAACGGTTCGGTTCTGGTCCAGATCAGCATCGAGCTGCGGGGACGTCTGGCCTCTCCCGGAGACTACGCGCTGGTGGTCGAATACTCCAGCGAAGAAGAGCTGCCGCAAACGCTGAGCGTCGCCGTCAACTCGCCCGGAGCGCCGACGCAGCGCCACCTGGTGACGCTGCTGCTCTGCAAGTTCAGGTGAATACAAACGCCTGTCCATCCGTCCGCCTCTCTGACCCACTTCCTGTTTACCTGGAACTGAACCACACAGGTATTTGATCTAGGGCTGAAACGATTAATCGTGATTAATCGACTGTTTAAATAGCTGTGATCGATTAATCGTTAACTGGAATATACAAACTTACAACAAAGGCAAATTTCTGTAGACAAAAACAGAGAGCTGCAATTCAGCCAAAACTGTACAAAATAATTTCATTTTGCATCGAAGATGAAAAACGTTCAGAAAATACACTGTAAAATCATAAAATCTTAAGTATTTTTGGTCTAGATTTCTAATATCATATTACATTTAAAATAAGGCAAAACTAACTTACAAGTAAGTTCAGCAAGATATAAGAGTTTGTTTTAAGAAAATAATTCCTTAATATTGATGAAAATGTTCCAGTTTCATTGGCAGATTATTTCACCTACAAAATGGGAGAAATATCTTATTATAAGTGAAATTACCTGCCAGTAGAATCAATATTGTCAATATTAAGGAATCATTGACTTAAAACCAGCTCCTATTTCTCACTCAAGTTACATGTAAGTTAGTTTTGTCTTTTTTTTTTTTTTTTAAGTGTACCAAGATATTTGTACTGGAAACTGGACTTAAAATGAGTTGGTAAGATTTAGTGTTTTTGCAGTTTGGACTTTCTGCTTCCACCTTCACCTTTGACCCTGAATGTCTGAAGCTTTAACTAATGAAGGTGAAGGAAATCTTTATCCCAAATAAAAAAATAATTTGAAACAGAAAATGTCAACATGAGGATGGAAACGAACGCAGCTGAACGTTTTGTCTGTCAGCTCCGGTTTGTTCTCGGCCGGCGGTTCTTTCATCACGTCTTCATCTTCCTGTCTGCGTTCTGCAGCTTCCTGTGTCGAGTCGTGGCGGTCGACGAGCAGAACAGGGTGGCGATTTTCTCTCTGGCCTCTGACGCCGACATCCAGCTGTCGTCGGAGCGCGCCTCCTTCTTTCTGGTGAGAACGATTCTTCTGTCACGTCACAAAGACGAGCCGGATCTATTTATCATCACTGGCAGATGAATAATTACCTGAAGATCCAAAGCTCTGAACATATCGGGCTCCAGCAGCCAGATGGAGACGGACGCCGCGACTTTCCAATGTTTACGTTTTCAGTCAGAGTTGAGCAGTAAATAAGTCAAGCAGAAATGTTGATGTTTGAAATATTTTTTATCCTTTGCTACAAATGATCAAGCGTTTACTAAAGGAATGCTGTTTTTATTGCATTTTAGGCAATAAAATATTTATTTAAAAAAAGGAATTAAATTGTTTATTTGCATTTCTAATATTGTATTTAAAAAATGGTTAACTGGTTAAATGAATTTGTTTTAATTGATTAATTGATAACTAAAATAATTGTTAGTTGCAGCTTAAGATAGAGACAAGTCTCTATCTTTAATTACAAGATAGAGACTTGAAATATCTCCTTCACGTTCTACAATAAGGGACAGAAAATCTTAACTTTTATCACATTATTTGAATTAATAAAGCTTTACTTGTCGTTTAAACTTTTTTTTCATTGTTTTCAGCACAAAGTCTACCTGGTGCCCAAAGACGATTTCACCATGGAGTTTGTGGAGCCTGGACTGCACTGCATCGGGACGCACGGGCAGTTCTCCCCCGACAGGTAAACACACACAGATTACACAAAATTATGACCACAGGTAAACACACAGATTACACAAAATTATGACCACAGGTAGACACACACAGATTACACAAAATTATGACCACAGGTAGACACACACACAGATTACACAAAATTATGACCACAGGTAAACACACACACAGATTACACAAAATTATGACCACAGGTAAACACACACACAGATTACACAAAATTATGACCACAGGTAAACACACACACAGATTACACAAAATTATGACCACAGGTAAACACACACACAGATTACACAAAATTATGACCACAGGTAGACACACACAGATTACACAAACTGAAATTATGAAAATAGAAACGGTCTTGAGAGAAGAGAAAAAGTTTCTGCGCTGTGATTAGGAATCAAAATCAAAATAGACGCATTTCACAAAACTGCAGTGGAAACACTTCTTTTTTTTTTTTCATCACACGAGTCACATGATCAAAAAAAAAAACACAAAGACGACAGGAAGTAGGAGGGAGATGATGGTTTGTTTCCGTAAAACGCCGCTCACAGAGCCTCTCCCGAGTAGGCGGAGCTTATCGCTCCAACGCCGACGTCTCTTCTGGTGGCTGATGGCGCCATGGCTGGATTTTCTTAATTTAATTTATTTTTAGGAGTTTTTTTTACTTTTTTATGAAGTATCTCTACTCTTGTGTAAACCTTCTGGATTTTCTACCCACTGAATGAAAAAACAAACATGTTTTAACCAAACAGACACAGACCTGCAGTTTCTGTTAAATTAGTGTTTTTATCGACAGAACCTGATTTGGAAAAAAAAAAAACAACATTGCCAGATTTTATTATTTTTAGTTACTTAAAGTCATGAGAAATGGCAACATGTCACCGTTAGTGATTTATCGCGTGAACAAGCTTCTTCGTGTGTGATTTTTAATGGGAACACTGAAATCGCAAAATTACGTTTTTTTCAACTTCGGCAGAATTTCGACAACAATTTGTGTGAATTTGTGACGAAAACGCGGCTGCAGAAATGATGGCCTCACGTTGCTCTCTGTCGCAGCTCCTCCTGCGTCCCGTCCCGCTTCCAGACGCCGTCGGACTCTCTGGTCCTGAAGGAGGGCCAGAGCTCGTCCACAGAGGACGCTCCTGTCCAGGCGTCCCCCGCCGCCGCCCCGCCGCTCGTCCCCAACCAGAGAGCCGAGCCGGTCTGGATGGGAGACGTCCGGCCGCCGTTCGGAGCCGACAACAGCCTCCACATGCGTCTGGACTCGCTGCAGGTTTGAAAGCTGCTGATTTAAACAGATGATCATTTTACGGTTACTTCCTGTTTAAGTTTCCCTTTGCGTCTCCGTTACCCAGAATGCAGCGGTGTACTCGGCTCGCCTCCAGACTCTCGGTCGTTACGTCTTCATCCTCCATTTTCACCAGCCTCTTCACCCCACATATCCAGTCCAGGTTTACATCAATGGAGGCGTCATCTGGCAGGGTAGCAAACACTGTAAAAAATATCTCACACCTTTTACAAATCAAAAAAATTAATCTCTTTTGACCAAAAAAAAAAAACAGCCAAAAAAATCAATGTGTGAAATTGAAAACAGATTTTTTTTAAAAATACAACAATTGAATAAGAATGTTAGGACTGCAGCTAACTATTATTTTAGTTATTGTATTATTGCAGCAGTGTTGTCAGCTATTCTGACTCTAACTGATTAATCAGATTCAAAAAATCTACATCCTCTTGACATTTTTTTTATTTAATCAGTTAGGTTTATTTTATGCAATATTAAAAATTCCTAAAAATGCAATTAAATAACTGAACTCATATTTTAAAAAGGCAAAGGAACATTTAATTTCCTTAAAATGTGATAAAATAGCATTCATTTGGTGTACGCTTTTAGAAATCAGTCCTGATAAAAACAAAATTACCCCCAAAAATCGTATACTTGCGAAATAATAATTAAATAAAAGTAGGAAATTCCTGAAGAAATTTAACCGGGGCGTCGGTTTGGACCCAGCGTTCTGATGCTAAACATAAGCATCAATGCTAAGCTAAGCTGAAAAATAACAGAGTAGCGTGTGGAGAATCACCAGAATGTTGACTAACATGGACTTGCACCATTCAGTGTGTTAAAATTAATGCACAAGGTAAACTTTAACAGAAATGCTAATGTTAGCATGAATGCTGTGAGTGGCATGCGGGGCATCACTGGCATGTTGTCTTACATTCACTTCCTCCATTCAGTGTAGTAAACATAGCTAATAAGTAAGAAAAATAGCTAAAAGCTTATTGTAGGTAAAAGGCTAATGCTAATGCTAATGCGCTGCCTTGCTCCGCTAGGCATTGCTATGGGCAGGCCCCAAATATAATGTATGCAGCTTGTAAGCGAATATTGTTGAGTATTCTGATGATTAATTGATTAATCAGACAAAAACAAATTTCAAATTCCTCAGATTTTTCATTTTACCACTAAAGCTTATTTCACACGATCTTAAAAATATTAATACATTTGAAAATAAACATTTTATTGCCTAAAATGCAACAGCTTAGCATTCCTTTAGTGAACGCTTGATTATTCGTTGCACAGGATGCATCTGCAGCTAATATTTAAAATATCAACATTTCTGTACTCTATGCATCCACAGAATGCAGTAGAGAAAATTACGGAGCTGTAACTGACTTTGATTCTGTGTCTGTGTGTTTGTTTGTTCCAGGCCAGACCAACGCCTCGTTCTGCCCCCATGCTTACGGCTGCAGGAACGTTCTGGTTTCGGAGAACCAGATCATGCTGGATGTGACCCACCACGACGTTTTCCTCACCGTTCAGATTCCTGCAGGCAGAACTTTGTGGCTGGTGAGATTTTGCTTTCGTTTCTCAGCTGATCGAGTTGATTCTGTTCTTCCGAAATACTCCGAAAATATGAGACAGAACTACCCAATTCTGGTCTGAATCTGTTGCAACTCGTATAATCAAATATCTTCAGAGTTGTTGCAGATTAAATTTTGGCACTTTTTGACCTCCCTAATAAAACGGTCTGTAAAAGAAGACTAACAAAAGTTACTCAGCTAAATGTAAGTAGTTACTACCTGTCCCTGTTGGTTAGCGATGTGAAGGAATGAATTCCCGTTTAATGTCTCGACAGGATTACGTTCTTGTAGTTCCTGAGCGGAGCTACAGCTCCAGCTACCTGAACGAAGAACCTCTGGACAAATCCTACGACTTCATCAGCAACTGTGGACAGAACAGCTTCTCTGTGAAGTCAGTTGCCCAAACAGAGAAATATTATATTTTATGTTGCGTTGCTTCACTGACGTGGTGAACGTTTCCGCTGCAGTCCCGCCACTGCCTCGCCATTCTGCCTCAGCTCGGCGGTGTCGCTGTCGGCGTTCTTCAACAACGGCGCGATACCCTGCGCGTGTCACGAGGCCGGAGCCGAGAGCGACGCCTGCGAGCCGTTCGGCGGTCAGTGCCGGTGCCGGCCCGACGTGATTGGACGGGACTGCTCCATGTGCGCCACGGGCTACTGGGGGTTTCCCAACTGCAGGCGTGAGTCGAGTTGCTTTCAGGTTCATAATCGGTGAAAAATTGAGTCCTGAGCAGGAAGTGGAGAAAGTTAAAATACAGACTGAGTGCATGTCTCACTTTAGTGTATATATTACATAAAAATATTTAGAATCAAAGGGTATCATCTATTCCATTCATTTATAAAAGTTAGCTTCCAACTAAATATTTAATAAGCAAGCTAAATGTTTAGTTAAAAACGAAATATTTAGCTCTGAACTAAATATTCAGAATGTGTAGCTAAGTAACAAAATATTTAAAGTGCAAGCTAAATAAAATATTTAGTTCCAAACTGAATATTTAGCTCCAGAGTTAATACTTAGTTTTACTAAATATTTAGTTACTTAGCTGGATAACTAAATATTTACTGCAGCTCCAAACTACACATTTGATTAGCAAACAAAATTTTTACTTTGAAGCTACATATTTAGTTTGCTAAGTACATCTTTAGTTTGCCAACTAACTATTTTTCTTCCAACTAAATATTTAGTATCATTCTAAAAATTTAGTTTGCAATTTAGTTTTAGATTGCATACTAAATGTTTAGTTTGAAGATAAATATTTAATTGGCAGGCATGAATATTTAGTTTGGAGCTACATATTTAGCTTGCTAACAAGATTTAAATCATACAATTTAATAAGAATTAACAGTCAGTTTGCTTAATTTTCTATGTAAATAACAAACACAACATTAATTTCATGTATTATAAAAATTTGCTTCAGGTGGAAACAAATACTCAAGCATATATTCCATGTTCACGCGTGTATATTTCATTACTTTATTGTGAAGGACCGGTAACTTCTCCCCCCTGCAGCCTGTAACTGCGGCACGCGGCTGTGTGAGCCGGTCACCGGGGATTGCATCTGTCCGCCCCGGACTCTGCGCCCCGAGTGCATCCAGTGCGAGCCGCAGACCTTTGGCTGCCACCCGGTGGTGGGATGTGAGATCTGCAACTGCTCTCGGCCCGGCGTCGTCTCTCCTGACGTCAGCTGCGACACGGACAGCGGACAGTGCAGGTAAAATTAAATCCCTTCACCGTTTTTAGCAGATATATATATAGACATCCATTTCTGGGAAGTGGAAACAAAGTGGATTCTGGCAAAAAAAAAAAAAAAATCTTACCAAGTATTTTTGGTCTTACATGAAATAAGACGAAACTAAGTTAACTTTTAAGCAAAAGGTAGACTTGTTTTAAGGTTATAATTTCTTAATACTGGCAGATATTTTCACTTATAAGACAGAACAAGTGTTTTGATTTAAGTGTAAAAATCTGCCAGTATTGGTACTTTCAAAGTACTTATACTTTATCACTATTAAGCTGTTATGTATGTAATTCAAATTCCTATATGTTCCTTTGAAGCTACTTATAAAAAAAATATTTAAAAGAAAAAAAAACTTTGAAATTTCTGCGCTTGAAAAGTCTAAAATTTTGTTAGAAAAGCAGAAATTTTGAAATCAATCTCAGAAGTATTGTAGAAAAAAACATTTCAGAAATCGGAAATTTTTTCGCAAGATTAAAAATTTTTTTGTATATCTTTTTTTGGAGAATTTATTTTCTAAAATATTTGATTAATCTCAAAATTTCAGTAATTTTTGGATGAAATCTACTCCTATTTACAGTAAGAGGTGGGCATAGTATGAGTATAGTAAGAGTAGCACTACTTCAACATATTTTTACTCGAGCAAAGCCAAAACGTAGCTGAAAATTAAAAAAAAATTTCTAGAAAATGAAGAAAACCAGACAGACACACCAGCATCCAAAGAGCGAAGAGTTTGGTGGCTGAAGGATTACCTTTAAATAAAAAAAATCTGTTTCCAGATGCAGGAACAACATCGTTGGCCGCCAGTGTGACCGCTGCTCGCCCGGTTTCTATGGTTACCCCAACTGCAGGCCATGCGACTGCAACGAGGCGGGAACCGAGGAGGAAGTGTGCGACTCCTTCACAGGACAATGTCTCTGCAAGGTTGGAGAAACTCCCAAAACTCTCACCCCTTTTCAGGCACCGCCACCAGTTTGAGCAGCTCAAAGTGTGTGTGTGTGTGTGTGTGTAGGAGAACGTCCAGGGCTCCCGATGTGACCAATGCAGGATCGGTACCTTCCACTTGGACCCTACCAACCCAAAAGGATGCACCAGCTGCTTCTGCTTCGGGGCCACCGACCGCTGTCAAAGCTCACACAAAAGGCGGATAGAGGTAGCCGCTGTGGGACAGATTTATGTCCTGATCCGGGATCAGCTGAATCGAGGCGTTTCTGCCAACCAACTGTCATGTAGCTAACAGGAGATAAGAAGCTTTCCGTTTCTCCAGATGTCTGTTCTGTCATCATTCATAATTAGATGGGGCGTTAAGGATTTATGAACATGGACGTGTTAAAACATGAAGACGCTGGTTTCACTCGCGCTGTTCCAGCGTCCTCCTCAGACCTGCAGATCTTCGTTTTAATTTATTGATTATTGGCTGTCCTGTTTGGCATCAGCATTCCCATTTTAGAGGAACTAAGGCAGGATTGCTTTACGTCAGTCACGTCCGGATGGAACTGATTCATCGTTCTCATGTGACGTCACACGTCCGTAAACGTTGTAACTGACGGCCATCTTGGTAGGCAGTTTCTCTGATAACAACAAACGCAACCTTAGAACTAGCTCTTGCCTCATTCCTAACTTATAAACAATATCAGTTTATTACAACTATCACTTGGTAACAATTGCTGAGTACTCTCCTCTCCTCTGTGTAATACTAAGATAAATTTGAGTGATATGCATTGTATTACTTATCTGCCGAACTATCATCTGCTAGCTAAGATGGACGTTTAGCCTAAGTGTTTGTTACTAGATGTATTTACTCTACTAGTCACCAGAACCTTCTTATTCACACAGAGTTCGTACATCCTTTAAAAATTCACTTAAACAGTGATTGTTTCAGCTCATCAATGTCTGGCCGTGAAGCTGTTGTACGCACTCTTCCTGTTCACCAGGTAGTGAGGTCAGAGGTAGCTTGTCCACATCGTCTGAAATATTTTCCTTCTCCGTCTCATATGTGTCAACAGCAGCCATGTATCTTTCCACCTATTTTCTTTTTGTTGGTCTTGAAGCCATGCTTTGACTGGGCTTTCCTACCAAGATGGCGCTGATCGCTGCCGGTTCAGACTTGTGGAAACTATGAATAGATCAGGTGTTTCCAATCTGGGAGAGCTTCTATCCTGCAACCTTTAGATGCATCTATTCTCTGAGACCTTCAGCTCTGGAGTCCTGGTAGACTTTCATTTGTTTCAGGTGTGTAGGTGTTAAGTTTTCTCCTGGGTTATTTCTGTGTTTTTCAGATCATGGACATGGAAGGCTGGGTGCTCCTCGGGGCAGACAGACAGGAAGTACCCGTGACGGTGTATCCTGATCAGGATCTCACAGAGGCTGACCTCAGTGATGTGCCCGATGTCTACCAGGACCTCCACTGGCACGCACCCAAGACGTACCTGGGAGACAAGGTACCAGTAGACCATCCAGTTTAAATCAGTTGAATTAATTGGTTTTATTTAAATTTTTTTACTCCTCATTCCTCCAGGTTTCATCTTACGGCGGTTCCCTGCGGTACCGACTTCACACCCAGACCATGAGAGGAGACGCTCTGCCTCTGCCGGCTGAAGCCTCCCGACCCGACATTATTCTCAAGGTGCGAAACACCCAACCGGGTTGGACCACAGCATCCAAACTGCACATTAATTAATCTCTGTGTTTGTTCCTGTGGCCTGTAGGGGAACCAGATGACCCTGGTGTTTATGGAGAGAGAATACTCAGCGCCTGAAGACCCTCACCTGGGAATTGTTCACATAGTTGAGGTAAAGTCACCAAGTAAAAGAAATTTAATTAATAGACAAAAAACAGGACTCGCATTGTTTTTAAGGTCGTATTAGGCTTTATGTGGTTGTTAAACCTTTGCTCTGAATCCATGTTGAGTAGTTTAGATTTTGAATAAAAATTATCCCAGAATGAGGCCTTGAAGAACCCCACATGCGATCCTTGTTTGTTCATATTAACATTTGCTAATTGACACAAGATTATAATATTTGAATTCATTTACACGTGAATGGGTCAGTGATTGAATGTAATGTGAAGTGCTTTGGACTTGATAAAGAGCTATACAGATACAGGCCAATTGTGACCAATGCAGCCCTGATGTTCAGTAATTCTAGTATTTAAAGCCATTTGCTTCTATTTCTAGGATCTAATATCCCCACAGTTCCTCCATATGTTGGGAAACTGCATCGAGAGGACTCTAAACCCCTTCTTCTACTTCTTTCCCTTCTTCTTATTCTGTTTTTCCTGTCATTACAGGGAAGCTTCCGTCACGCTCGGACTGGTAACCCTGTCTCTCGGGAGGAGTTGATGATGGTCTTGGTCAACCTGGAGTCTCTGCAAATCCGAGCCCTTCACTCTCAGTCGGCCCACTCCGTGTCGCTCCATGGTGCCGTGTTGGAGGGAGCAGCAGACCTGACCTCAGGTCGCCATGCAAACAATGTGGAAATCTGCATGTGTCCGGCCAATTACCGGGGAGACTCCTGTCAGGTGAGGAACTAGACTGGACGTCAGAAAACGATTTCTGTTCTTTCCTCTGTCCAATGTAGATTGTCCAAGAAGTCTCTCTTTTTTTTTTTCTTGGATTCAACTCTGCAAACTTAAGCTTAAATGTTTACTAGATGCTTGATGTACCTTTCTGCCTGCAGAAATGTGCTCCAGGTTACTACAGAGACACTATTGGACTTTTCCTGGGAAAATGTATTCCCTGTAACTGTAACGGACACTCGGACCAGTGTTTAGATGGATCTGGAATCTGTCTGGTGAGTTTCACTGTCCTTTCTCAAAGCTTTTTTGACTTTTTTAGACTCTAAACTCCACTCTTCATGCTTTCCAGAGTTGCCAGCACAATACAGTCGGAGACCACTGTGAGAGCTGCAGGGGAGGGTTCCTCAGCAACAACAGCCTGGACGGACAGGCTGTGTCTTGCTCCAGTTGTCCCTGTCCGCTCAGGGCTCCATCCAACAAGTCAGCCTTCCTTTTACACTCTGACCTGCTGTTTTTTCACGCTTACTGAGTTTTACAGGAACTCATCCTGCTCTACCTGTGTGCAGCTTTGCAGAGGGCTGCGTGCAGAGGAATGACAGGATGCAGTGTCTGTGTATGCACGGCTATGCTGGACCAAACTGTGAGAGGTAATCATAACTTTTCCTTAAAGCAGCAAACATACTCCAGGTTCAGCTACTTGGTTCAGCTTCTTGCGCGTTTGTAACTTTGTTCCCTGTTACTCAGGTGCGCCCCTGGTTTCTACGGCAACCCCATGGTTCTGGGCAGCAGGTGCCAGCCATGCCACTGCAATGGTAACACGGACCCCAACATGCTGTTCACCGACTGTCACCCTCTGACTGGAGAATGTCTCAGCTGCATGCACAACACAGCAGGACCCCACTGCGACATCTGCGCTCCTGGTTACCATGGAGATGCCATACACGCAAAAAACTGCACCAGTGAGTTTAGCTTCAGGCTAACATATATAATGCAAAGAACTTACTTTTCTCTAGAAACAAATGCAGGACTGAGCGTCAGTTGGTAGGTAGATGAATATTTTAATCTCTGAGACGCATGTTGAGCTCCACTTTGGGCGCCAATTTGTTGAGAGTTGGGTGTGGAAAATCACAGAAGTAATTTGTAATTTGCGAAATTACTTTTGTAAATAAAGCAATAAGGACTCAGTATCTTCCTGCTTTAGTCAGACCTGCAGATAGGCTAGCTTAATCACGAGAGCATCAGACTTTTAATCTCAGGGTCGCATGTTTGAGCCCCACGTTGGGCGCCAGTATGTCATGAGCTGGGCGAGGCAAATTACAAAAGTAAGTCATCACAGAGGACTCTGTATCTGTCTGCTTTAATCAATCCCACATTAACAAAAATCTCAAAGAAACCTCACCTTTCATGCCAAACTGGCATTTTCATATTAAAGTTTGTCCTATAATGTGTGTGGGGAATTCTCAACCAATCGGTGTAATTTTCTAACACTGCACATGTCCTTCAATAGACGAAGCACGCTGGACTCTTACATGTGTTTCCTATCAACCTATCTGAGTCTTGGCCAAGAGGCAGCAACAAGTACAGCACAAAAAATGACACAGTTAAAAGAAAATGACTTCTTTTGTGATGCAGGATGCAACTGTTCTCCATGTGGAACCGAATCCTGCAACCCACATACGGGACAGTGTCGCTGTAAACCTGGAGTCACCGGACCGCTCTGTGACCGCTGCCAGGTAGCATCCAGTTTTAAGATTCTGACCATTTTCTGTGGATTTTACAGTGTAGTCTATAAATTTTAACACTTTCTGTTTCTGTTTGCTCACTAAGTCAGGTTACTTTGCTCTGATCAAGTAAAAAATGGGAACTAGGTCTAAGTGATGGTGTTTAAAACACAATAACACCTTCTATCAATGCCCATTGTTTGCTTCTGCACTGCAAAAACACAACATCTTACCAAGTATTTTTGTCTAATTTCTTATGCAAATGTCTAAGTACACTAGCTTAGAAGTGACTTTTCAGCAAGATATAGGCGCTTGTTTTAAATCAATAATTCTTGGATATTGACCAAGAAAAAGCATAAGAACAAGAATCTGTCAGGTGTGACAGATTCTTTCACTGATAATGTGGGAAAATGTCTTGTTATAAGTGAAAATAATCTGCCAGTGGAACTAGGATTTTTATTCAGTATGTGAGAAATACTGACTTAAAACAAGTTCATAGTTAGTTTTGTCTGATGTCAAGTGTGATAACATGTTTGCACAAGAAATTAGACAACAATATGTGGTAAGACGTTTTTTGTTGTTCAGAAAACTGATGAGCAAGAGAAAGGTTTGTGTAACTTTCCATCATGCCTTCATCTGGTTGTGTTGTTGTTGTTCTAAGGACGGGTCTTTCGGCTTCAACTCGTGCGCCGGCTGTCGTCAGTGTGAGTGCAAGGCCTCGGCGGCGCTTGTCCAGCCTTGTAATCCTCAGAGCGGTCAGTGCGCCTGCCAGCCTGGGGTCAACGGACCAAACTGCAGGCAGTGCGCTCCCGGACACTGGGACTATGGACCGGACGGCTGCAAGAGTGAGTGTGCACACCTGGGCTAACGATACCATCGTACATCACTGTTTCTGCTTTAGTTGCAGCAGCTGACTGACCCCTTAATGCGAGTGTTTAGGCTTTTTGACCATTTTATTCCACTTTATCACTAACATTGTCATATCTATGCTAGGTCCAAGGCTGCTTGGGTGGAATTATTATGCTATTACACTTCTGGTTCTGGTTTGCTCTGCATCCAGGACCAAACATGGAGAAGCAGCATTCAGCTTCTATGCACCACAAACTTCCAGAAAACTGCAAAACAGCTGAAACTCTGAGTTCCTTTAACTCTAGATGAGCAGCACCTGTTTAGAGCTGCTTTTGAAACATCATAAATGAAGGTTTTGATGACAGTACTAGGCAAAATGTAATGCTTCAATTGTCGATTTTTGTGTTGTTTATGATGTAAAGCACTTTTAACTGCCTTGTTGCCGAAATGTGTTTAAATTTGATTGGTTGATTGAACTGATCTGTGGGTCATTCTAGGGTGTGACTGTAATGGAGGTCGCTGTGATCCCCGGACCGGTGAATGCCGCTGTCCAAACGGGATGACGGGGAGACAGTGTGACGCCTGCTTGGAAAGATACAGCGTCCCCGTGGAGGACCGGCACGGCATGCACTGCGAAGGTAAGTAAATCACACATACCTGCAGACCGAGGATGGAAACCGGAGGATTAATCACTGACGGAGGGCATCCTGTGGGTGTGTGGACACTCAGAGTGTGACAGCTGCGTCATCGTGCTGCTGGAAGATCTGGAGAGATTGGACGGCAACTTCAGCTCCGTTTCACGGCAGCTGAGGAACCTCAACGCCAGCTCGATGGCCTGGGCTCAGCTTGTCAGCCTCAACAAGTCCATAGAGGACGTCGCTGTGAGTTTAAACGCACAAGCCAAACATCCACTTCAAAGAGCTGTATTGTGTGTTTGGTGTGAAACACGATGATGAACTGATCATCATGTTTCACGATGGAGCTGAATGAGAAACAAGATACTAAATCTAAGAAGCTGAATCAAACGTTGCTACCAAACCAAACATGCATCCTGTCTCCAAACTTTGAAGGAATTGTTTTTTGGCTTTTATTCTGACCGAATAAACAGAAAATGTTATTTTTCTCACATTGTTAAACTTAGAAAGCCCTCATAATCAACTGTACTTATTGGCAATTTTTTTCGTGTTATCGTCTTTGCTTTTCTGTCATCACATCCTCATCTTTGTAGCAAATCAGTAATTTTTGGTTGAGAAGTTGACGCTGCTCCATCATGCAGCGCTATTAAGGTGATAATTTAAGGAGCTTGTTGAGTGTTTATATTTCAAAACAAAACTGCATGAAGTGCATTTTTCATCCCACACCGGACTCTGGGTCATTTCTCTTTCCCGTTCTGGTATGGCCGCCATCTTTAATCCTGTTATCTTCTAGCTCAGTTTAAGGATGACCAGCAGCGCCCTCTGCTGGATGGAGGCACTAAACTACAACACTAAAAAGACTGTCTAAGCCAGGGGTGCCCAAACTTTTTGAGACCAAGATTTACTTTTTCTCTCACCAGCCGGCTGAGATCTACCTCATGACACAAAGACATAAAAATTGTAAATTAAACTCTAGGTTACTGGTTTCTCAGTCAGAAACTGGTTGAAAACCTGACGCCAGAAGGTGTCAATCAGTTATGGCAGATCTGAACTTTGGTTTGATGACCTCAATGTGAGAAACTACACACTGATAGGACGAGCCGCAGAGCACTGTAAAGGTAAAGGCAACTCTTCTGAAGTTGGGATATAATTCGCCTTCACATAATTATCGCGGTAGAAGCCATTTGTTTGTTAAAACTTAATGAAATATATTTGTCCTATTTGATGATTGTTGTGAATGACGTATAATCACAAACGAACGAGGTAATTAGTCCAAGTTTAACGTTTATTGAACCTTTAGAAACTACAGCAGCTGTGATGCGCCATAGTAAAGGTAAATAAAGGTAAAATAGCCCGAACAAGTGATCAACTCAAAACCACTCGTATCTTTTTACTCTCCGTCTCTCTTTGCCGTTTAAGCACACCCGTTGCCGTGGCAACCGCCTGCGCCCCGCAAGCCCAGCAGAGATTGCGTTAAAAACATAACATTCAGTCCGTTACGATATCAGGTTTTCAGAATTGATATTTATTTCTCGATTATTAATAAGCCTCTCGTGAACATGGCGGTGGTTGAGCAGCTAATTTAAACTCCTGCTCTGCTAATCAGTCGGTCTTTGAGTCGCCTTTTTTTTGTTTATGGAACCGAAACTCACTGAATTGCGCAACACCTTGTTGAAATAATAATTACTGAGATTATTAATTTTAACACGTTTTGTTGATTTTTTTTTTATTATTATTCTTTAATGAAGCTACCAACGTTTAGGATCTTAGGGAATATTTTGAGACAAAAACATTCCCGCAATCGATCGATCGATCGTGATCGACGTATTGAGCACCCCTGGTCTAAGCAGACATTATTAGTTAATCGATCGTAACTCATTTTAATGCAATAAACCATTAATCAATAATTTATCGCAAGTCAATTGTTTGCAGCCTTTGTCTTATGAAACCCACAGCTAAACATGATGGCGTATTAGTTGTTTTCTTATTAATGTTGCTGATTTTTAAATCAGTTCATGAAGTGAGGCTCTCTAATAAGGTTCCCAATTAAAGGTTGGCTTGTTGCAACATGCCTCAGTGTGAGATCAACACGTCTTCACCAAATCAACAGGTGTGGCTGTTTGAGTGTATTTGGTGCTTAATTTAAATATCTGGATTCCAGCGCGCCATTGAGAGCTACAACAACACGCTGGACGAAAGCAGGAGTCGGGCCGACATGCTGGACATGGACATCGCGACCATCAAAGCTGACATTGATGATTTGCACAGAAAGGTCGAAAACACACATATTCTAGCCTCTCGTTCAATTAATATGGCTTAAATGATAATCTTGATAATTTCACAAATTAAAACATTTTAAGTTTAAGTTGTTTTACTATTTTTATTGTAAGTTTCTTAGGATAAACAGCTCCACATTTCGTTGTCCTTTATATAATAAAGTGAGATTAATCTAAAAATTTTGGCAGCAAAGTTTTTTTTAGCAGAAATGTACTCGTCTTTATTGGGGGGGGGGGATTTCTATCTACAATGGCCCTAATTCGCAGTCGTAAAATTCTGTGGTGTTTTCAGTCAGGAGTAATGATAGGCCGGGTCGGTCTGCTAGACGACAGTACCTCCCACACCCACAACAGGGCAGAAGACCTGCTGAGATTCATTAACAACATCAGCATGGACATAAACAGTGAGAGAAACGCCTGTTTATCCCCAAAACATGGCCATAGACGGCGGACTGACTGTTTGACGGTCGTTTGCTTCTGTCTGCAGGGACGCTGCGCTTGGCGAACCAGTCCCGAAATGAAACGGAGGGCGATCAGGATGTGGAGGAGCAGGAGGAGAAGATCAGGGAGGTTCAGGCCATACTGAGGGAGATGAGGTACAGGAGCTGTGTGGGTCAGAAGAAACTGGCAGACAAGGAGAAAAACGAAACAGAGAAATGTAAGTTTATCATCTGAGCCCCTACTCACAGTTACTAAGGCTGCAACTAATGGTTATTTTTAGTAATAAATTTTTCCGTCAATCATTTTGGCAATTATTTAAATTAGAAAAATTGGCACATTCTACATATTTTTCATTGAACCACTAAGTTATTAAAAATACATTAAAAGATTCAAGTAACAAATAATTCAAATCCTTTTATTGCCTAAAACGCAGTAACATATTTTTTTTCATTTGAGGAATTTTGGGGAAATCTTTTTACAGGTTGTAGTTGTTTTTATATTAAATACAAAATGTGTATTTGATATAATTTAACATTATAGTAGTTTAATTACTATTCTGAATATGATGGGGGTTCTTTTTAGCAAATTGCCTTTTTTAGAGTCTGTATACTCCAGTTAATGATTAATCTATTACTAAAATAGTTGACGATTATTTCAGGAATCAGTTACTCGCAATTAACTCAATTAATCGCTTCAGCTGGTCATTTTGAGCTAAAATATTGTAGAAATTATCACAGAATGTCCAGTAAATCCCTCTGTATGTATGTGTTAGTATTGGATCGTGTTATCAAGGAGCTGGCAAACCGTCAGCAGGAAAACGTTAACTTGACTAAGGCCATCAGGGACCGTTTGCACCGCTTCACCTCTGAAATGATAAACCTGCGAGACGCTCTGAACGAAGCTGTGAACAACACTGCCAGAGCCGCAGAACTCAACAGCGTCAACGAGAAAACTCTGGAGGAAAACAACGTGAGAAATCTCATAAAACAAAGACTGTGTGTGAGTGTGTGCGAGTGCATCTGATGTCTTCTGTCTCCGTTTCCCTCAGAGGAAGATCGGAGACTTGTTAATGAAGCAAAAGGAAGTGAACGACACGCTAGAAATGGCTGTTGCTGATGTCACTCAGGTCAACACTGTGGTTCAGATGCTGCAGGAGTCCAAAGAGGTAAGAACAAATCAAAATGCATAAATATTTAATGAACTTGTAGTTTGATATACTCTAACAGGGGGCTTCATATAATTGGCTATTTGTAGTCATGATTCAGGAATATTATGTTCAGTGCTATAAAAACTGTCAGGTTTTCCAACTCTGAAAATGTTTACATTCATTTCATTTTACATATATTGCAGTTGTGCATAGCTAACATTTTAAAAGTGGCACTGAGAATTTCAGAATCATCCCCAAAAAAATCCAATCTATGCCACTAAACTAAACTGGATACTGCGTAGAAAGTCTGGTTAATTTGGGAAGGTGTGGATGCATAATCAGTCCAAAGAAGTGAAGTCTGGTCTGCCTGTAAACCTCGGTCACATTTTGGTTGAAGTGAACTCTGGTATGTTTCAAATGCATATGCGAACATCAAGCGGACCAAAGAACACTCCAAAAGCAGGAAGTGGACTATAGTGCAGGGCATTCTGGGTAAATGCAACCAAAACAAACATGTTAGCCTAGCACTAGCAGGAGATATGACTTGTGGTCTTTAACAAAAGAGAAACAACCACTAACATCTGATGCTACTCCATTTTTGTTTATTTTTTGAAGAAAAAAGTTGCTTTTTCAGAGGTTTTTATGTCATTTCCTTCAGTGGCTTTTGGTGCAGCGCCCCTACAGGTGAGGAGGTGAACCGTTTTTTTAATTAGTTTGGTTGGTTTGACTCTGCAGTGGAACAAATGTTGCAACTTTGGTCTCCAGTCGAACCAAGTATACCGGACTATCAGGTGTGAAAATAACTTAAGTTTCCATCTGAGGACAGATGAAGAACTAACCATGTTAGAGAGTCATTTATTCCATTATTAAAACTTGAGTAAGTTTGTAAGTTGAGAGTATTTTTTTTCTAACAAATAACCAGCTGTTAACCTCATTGTCCTACAACCTTAACATTGGATCGATTGTAATTGGTTCCAAACTGCTTGTTAGTGAATGGTGTTGAATACCTGGAGCAGACCCTGAATTTATCCCTCTAAAATGTATTTGTCAGGAATATGAACATCTGGCGGCACAGCTAGATGGTGCCAGGTCGCCTTTGGCAAAGAAGGTGCAAACATTTTCTACAACCAACGCCTTAATCCCCCTAGTGGAGGAGGCAGAGAAACACGCTGAGCTACTGAATGCGTTAGCCATGAACTTGACCAGGTAGGGATCTTCTGTGTGTCCAGCTAAAACCTAAGTATTAGAGAATTGATAAATGGTTCCAATAAAACAACATTGATCTATGATGTGTTGCTACTACAGTTTGATCGCAGAGACCAAGAAGGATCCGTCTGTGGATTTAACAAAAGCGTACAACAATGTTGTCAATAACATCACGGCAGCAGAACATGCTGCGAAAATGGCTGAGAAGGCTGCAAATGACACTCTAGAGGTACGCACGCACACACACACACTTGTATTTTTGTCCATGTCAGCACTTCGTTTCAACTTCATCTTAGTAACTAAATTTATGCCTAATATTAAAATAAAACATTTACACCATATAGCTAACCAGAAGCGTGTAGTAACTTTTTTGAAAGTAGTTTTACTACATCATACCTTACACTTTCACCTGAAATATTGCTTTAGTAACACTTCTGGATGTTTCATTGAATGAAGAACAAACACATTTTAACCAAAAATTCAAGACACAGAAACCAACAGTTTCTGTTGAATTGAGAATTCTTGCTAGTACACAAGCTTTGCTGTTTTAATGATATTTTCCATCTGCTGAGCTTGTTGTGCCATTTTGAGGTTCAAAGATACAGTAAACTCTGGAAGTACTTCGACATAGATAAATTATCAAGTTTTATATTGGAAAAAAATAGATTTTGAAATATTCGTCTGCATTAATTTGTTATTTTGTAAATATGTTTGTGTACAGTCTTTCATTATAGTCTTTAAAATACCAGGATTAGCACAATTTTTTTTTCTGTCCAATGAGGTCATTTTAATATTCTAAATCTGATTTTATGACCAGTTACTTAGTACTTAAGTAGCCTTTTTTACTCTTACTTGACTTTGGTCTACATAAGACCCATAGGTCCTCAGATGGTGAGTAAATCTATTCAAAAAGTCCTAAAATACAGCAAAACAAGTACACCCCCCACACACACACACCCACACACAATTGTATTTCTTTCCATATTAGGACTTTGTATCAACTTTCATTCATTTTAGTAACTAAATTTATACCTAACCATAAGTGAACCTAAACATTTTTCACACCGTATGACTAACCCAGGATTTCCAAAGTGCGGCCTGGGGGCAATTTGCGGCCTTTGGCCTTATTTTATTTGGCCCTCAACTGCAATTCAAGACTGCAATTCAAGATACACATATGGCTGCATCCAGCACAGATGGTTGATCCAGATGGAGACTTTTTTTGAGTAAACTCTGAAAATCAGGTAGGACCCAACATTGGTCTCCATAAGACCAACAGGTTCTCAGATGGTGATTGAATATACCATAAGGGTCCTAAAAATGCAGCATAACAAGCACACACACCTACACACAGGTACACAGGTTCTTTTTAAAAGTATGCAAATCTTTTTGTTGTTGTTAATGTCTAGTTTTGCTTTAAATACTTTTAGAATATAAAGAACCAGGACCTTGGACAGTCAGCGAGCGCTCTGAAGAACCACAGCATGGAGCTACATGGAGAGGTCCAACAGATGAAAGATGAACTCGACAACAGTAAATATACTGTTTCTGAATCAAAATTAAATACATTTTCATCTAGTGCTTTAAATTATGATCCAGTTTTCAGAATCTGAAGTGGTGAACTTGATTTTTCTGTCTCGCAGCCCTGAAGGGAGAGCTGGAAGAAGCTCAGAAACGGTTGAATTTAGCCAAGGCCAAACACAATCAAGCCGTGAAGGATTTGGCAGAAATTCAGAAAAGCCTCAACTCCATTTCAAGTAAGCACTTAAAACGTTTTTAAACCAATGCAGTTTCTAGAATTACAAAGATTAAATCAGGCCTCATGTATTGGAAAAGCTCTGTGACTGGATGACGCAACGGCAGTTTGAATATGAATCAAATGGGCTGTTTGGGTTATTCTTCAAATATTTGATGTGAAAAATAACTATTTATTGATTACTTATTTGATTAACCAAATAATTTGATAGAAAAATGTGCTTAATAGGACATACTTTTGGTTCAGTTTTGGCTTAATTACTGTGTTCTTAGTGAGTTCTTTCAGCAAATAGACTTCCAGTTAACAATTAATCGATTACTAAATTAGTTGACAATTATTTCAATAATTGATTCATCACAGTTAAACCAATTAATTGTTTCTGCCATACAATTTTATTTTAAAAAATCTTAAGTTTTGGCTCTGCAATAGTTTACAAGTTTAAAAACAAAAAGACAAACAAAAATTTAATTTGTTTAAATTATTACATTATCATGTTGGTAAAAAATAGCATTACCATATTAGTTTTTATTAAAAATATAAAATTTTTCTGGCTCTCAAGTTTTTTTTTTACTTCACAATTTTGTCCCACAAGACAAAAAGTTTGGACACAGCTGGCTTATACTATTCAACCTGAGATCCACCCCATAAATAATACAATGAAATCATACTTTTTCAATCATTACAAAAATACATCACAAAATACCTTAAAACACATGAACAAAATCAAAACACAGAAATACCAACTAACCACTTGAATAATTTCTGAGATAAATAAAAAATCAACAGTAACAATCTTCACTTAATGTATAAATTCATTTATCTCATCAATTTGCATATTATAGATTTTTTTTAAATATTGTTTTTAAACTTTACATGATCACCAATTAATGTAATGTTTCAGTATGAAATTGCTCTGTACACACCTGTTTTTTGCAGAGTGTTAATGTTTGTTGCTCATTTGCTTTTTTGTTTTTTGGTGGATTTTTTTATTTGCAGATGTGACTCAGGAGATCAATGAATCAAAAACTGTGGCTGATAAAGCAAACAGCACAGCCACTGACGTCAACAACATGTTGCTCCCCATTAAAAAGCAACTGGACCAATGGCAACAAGCTTACGGTGACAACAACTCCACGAGCGATGACATCAACAAGGCCCTGATCAACGCCAGCGAAACGGGTAGGAATACTGCAGAAAGGATTTTAGTACTTGATTTTAGTATTTTTTTCCCCCCTGGGAATGGAACAAGGAGCTGCAAATGCTCTTCAAATCATCCACAATGACTTTTAATAGTTATGCCTAAAAATGACAAAGAGCCAACTAATATTTTTGAAGGTATATATAAAAAACAAAACAGGCCCTAGCAGTTTTACTATTTTTATTGCATAATAAAAATATGCAATAAAATTATCACAATAGAATAACACTAAAATTACCAGTAGTATTTTTTGCATAAATTTTCCTTTTCAGTAGATTTTTTTTTACCAGTTTCCAGAAACAGTAAAAATAGAATGGTAGTTCTAAACAAAGAAATGTTCAGTAAGAAATTAATAGTAAATTGTTTTACTCAATTAATGATCCATTATTGAATATTTAATAAAAAGGAAAGGGATGCATTTATTATAAAAATGTATTCTTAAAATCTCAAAATGATTTAGGCTTGAATTGAATTATTACACCCTAACCCCTAGTTAGATACAGAATCAATAAATAACCTGTCAGTAATCAAATGATTAAGTAAGGAAACAAAACTATGGCTGCAACTAACGATTATGTTTGTAATCGATTAATCTATTGATTACAAAATAATTATTATTCTGACGATTAATCAGCCTGATAAAAAACAACCCAGTTAACAACTTAGCTTACAAAGAAATTAAAATATGAAAAAAGAAATTATTACAATTCTTTTTAAAATAAGAAAATAAACATTTTATTGCCTAAATAGCAATAACAACATTTCTTCAGTGAATGCAAGGATGCATCTGCAGCTAAATACTTGCAGCATGTAATGTATTTTATTAATCCAACTAATCGTTTTAGTCCTAAGCAAACATAAGAAGTCTAACAATCAACTACTTCTAGACAAATTGCTTATTTTAATTTTATTAAACAAATACCTCTGAAACTTAAATTACTTCAAATAATGTTTTTTCATTCTTAGTTCAAAAGCTGGAAGAACATATCCCGACGTTGCTGAAGAAACTTGACGATCTGCAGAATTATTCCGTCCAAATGCCAAACATCTCTGAGAACATCAACCGGATCAGGCAGCTCATTCAGGAGGCGCGCAACACTGTCAACAAGGTGCATACTTTTCCGTCCAAAACTCAAAGTATTTACACATTTCTTCAAAGTTTATTGGTCTGGTCTAGATTCCAAATGTAACCGGCTGTTTCGCCTGCAGGTGAGCGTGTCCATGAAGTTTAACGGGAAGTCGGCTGTTCAGGTTCGTACTCCATCTAACCTGGCGGATCTGGCTGCATACACCTCCATGAAGCTGTACATCAGCCCATCACAGCCAAAGCAGAGAAAACGTTCCACCGCTGATTCGAAAACACAGTTTGTCTTCTTCCTCGGCAACAGAAATGTATGTCCTACAACAGCAACTCATAGAGGGACAAATGTGTGTTATTTTTATAATCATGTCTGCCGTATTTGTAGTCCAATAAGGAGTTTTTGGGCATGGTGTTGGAGGGGAAGATGCTGAGCTGGTATTTCAATGTTGGAGAAGAAACTATAAAGGTGATGTCGTCTCAAGATGCCCAAACTGATGGAACATTCAACAGAGTTGTGTTGGATAGGTAACACTTTTAACCCTTTCTAATAATGATTTATAGTCAGGCTGCAACTACCAATTACTCCAGTAATTGATTAATCGGATAACTCTAACCCTATCCCAGGTTTAAATTTTTTCTCCCTTTATACTGTACACCTAAAAACTACATTTTGTGTTTACTTGTGTTGACCTTGACTAATATTTAAATTGCTTTGATGTTCTGAAACACTTTATGACGACAAACATGCCCAAAATAAAAATCAAGGAGGGGGAAAAAGAAGCTTATCACACCGCTGAATCGTTATGTTTCAGAAACTGTAAACATGCAGATATTGAATATATATGGACTGAGAATGTAGCCCTGAGGAACCACATATGTGATTTTTCCCCCTTAGATTTATAACTATCAAACGACACAAAGTCATTTGACAGTTACAAATGACTTTGTAACTTTCAAGTCGAACAAAACTTTTGGCAAATTTTGAAAATTTCTTTTGTCAAAGGACTCCAGTTCATTTACATATCACATTTCAGCAACAAGTTACCAATTAATGATGTGATCAATTAAAATGAGATTGATAATTTAATGTGGATAATTATCAAAGAGATTCTACCCGTTAAAATCATTGAAAAGTTGGCATTTTGGAAAACGCTACAAAAATTTGACAGTGCGAAGTTGGTAGTTTGCTCTACCTGCCACTTTTGCCTGTTTTCCCTGTCAAAGCTGAATGAAAGATATTTTTTGAAAAGAAATTTTAGTTATAAAACTGTATAATCCATTTTAATTGTTGTTTTATTTATTTACTGTGGATATTTAAAATGTTTTCCCGTTCCAGTGCTAAATGTTCTTTAGAAAGTAAAGTTTGAGAGGATGTATTTGGATTAATATGCTGCTTTCACTGAAGTTGTAGAAAATTGTGTCAAAATGACAATATTATAGTTTATCGCAATCATTTATAGGACAATTTATTGTCCAGCAAAATTTATTGTGATAAACATCATCTTCTGTGAGATGTCGCCATCAGAATTATGAAATCACTCCATAAAAACATACAGTTATAGAGAGACATCAATCAGAAAAACAACTCGAAAACATAGTAAGTTTAATTTATCCTACGTTAAAAATGTGCTTAGCTTTTTAGACTTCCAAGCTTAGGGAGCATGTATTTAGTTAATGCTTGTAACTGCCTTGTCTGTTTTAATGTAGGATTCTCCAGTACGGTCAAATGTCCATGTCTTATTTCTTGAATAACGACGAAAAGATCTTCAAGGACAAAGGGGAGGGCAAAGGTGATATGGGACTGCTCAACCTCCAAACCAACAACACAGTCTTCTATGTTGGCGGACCCCCAGATTCTTTCCAGGTGAGCGAAGGCGGGCCAAGTGCCGCCATTGTCAGGTTAAACTCGCTATTACAAAAGACAGGAACGCTGCAACACAGCGCTGAAAGTCCTGAGTATAGTCACCCCCAATTTTCTTCAAAACGAACAAAATTGATGTCAAATGTTTGTACGGCAAAATTGTTTGTGCTACTATCATTTTAAAGATATTTATACATGTTTTCAGAGGTCATGAAAGGTCAAACAATCCCCTGACCTTCCTCCAATAACACAAAATCGGCGTCAATCAATGCAACTAGATTTGTTCAGCTAAAATTTTTGAAGATATTGATGAAGGTTTGAGGTTAGCCAGCCACTTACCCCTCACAATCAACTCTGCTAAATTTGGTTTGTGCAATAAAAAAAATTGTTTGTGCTGATATATTTTTTAAAGACAGTAAAATGTTTCCAGAGATCATGAAAAGTCAATCAGCAACCCACATGACACAAATCTAACTAAATTTGTGTCATACATTTGTGTTATGTTTGTGCTGCAAAGATTTTTGTTTGTGCCACTGTCACAAATTAATAAAACTGTATGTCACCAATTTAGTTAGAAATGGGAGGCTGGTTGACCTTTTGATCTTTAAACTTTAATATCTTGAAAGCAAACGCAGCACAGATGAAAATTTTTGCTGCACAAACCAGCACAAGCATAACCGACTAGATTGACACCAATTTTGTCTGATTTGAAGAAGGCGGGGGTCCTGGTTGACCTTTCGTAACCGCTTGAAACACTTAACATCTTTAAAAAGATCGCATCACAAACCACATTTTTGCACAATCACTGGACAGCAATTTTGTTAGATTTATTATCCACAGTTTTTTTTGATTAAAAACACTTTCTTGTAATTTTAAGACTTTCTTTTGGTAAAATTGTGTTTTTATTTTGCTAATATTATAACTGTATTCTTGTAATTAAACAAAAGTTCTCGTGGCTTGACCCTAATACTCCGTCTTTACTCACAGATGGGATGACTGTAATAAAAGCTCCTTTTAGAAAATGTTTTCTCTCATTTCTAATAAAGACCGGAATGTGTGTGGAAAAAAATCTAATTGAATTTTTATGCCATATTGAGTGGCCCTACTAGCATCATTAATATCATAAACCTTCAAAATGTAAGAAATCTGAAAATCAAATATTACCAAGAAAAAGCTGCAATTTTATTTTGTAAGCATAAAAAAATTGTTTGCACGAATAAACTTGATGTTCTTTATTTACACTGCATATGTGTTTTACAGAAATGAATACAATTGTTCTTATTTTCTTTCTTCAGCTTCCCGCCCCATTTAACAATTCAACTGGATTCGAGGGCTGCATTCAGCTGGAGTCGCTGAACCAGGAAGTAGTCAGTCTGTATAACTTTGAAAAAGCCTTCAACCTCAACACTAAAACAGAGAAACCGTGCAGCAGGTCAGACCACATGTTTGCTTAATTTTGTACTTAGCAGCTTAAGTTTTTTCTGTTTGCTCTGCTCTCCAGGGCTACAATAAAATGGCTTAAAACAAAACATATTCCTTTGTTAGAATGGCTTAGTCAAAGTCCAGACCTAATCCCAATCAAGAATCAGTGTCAAATTCTGAAAACTGGTGTTCATAAACGCTCTGCATCTAATCTGACTGAGCTCCAGCTGTTTTGTACAACACGTTTTGAATCATATATAATTTGCTTT
Organism: Girardinus metallicus; assembly: GCA_903067095.1. NCBI lineage: Eukaryota > Metazoa > Chordata > Actinopteri > Cyprinodontiformes > Poeciliidae > Girardinus > Girardinus metallicus. The sequence continues at coordinate 23,089 of CAEGAE010022349.1, read as the reverse complement.
CTAGTTCACAATTGTATTGACCCTTTGCAACTACGTCACTCGAGGCGCAATGACGGACATCAGCAGTGAAGGACAAGAGTATTAACGTGATGCCATCTGTCAATCATTCTATGGGGATTGTCAGCAACTGACCAATCAACCCATTTGTCCCCTTATCTGGGGGAACTGCGGTTAGGGAGATTTCGAAGAAATTAATAGGAAATCATGGTCCAACGTTGTCAGTGGGAAACATGCAATCCCGGCAGCCATTACTGAGAATGGTTAGAAGGCAAATTATAATTTATTACATTTACAAAACCCAAACAGAGTCTGGAATAATGGCCTGCAGGTGGCCTAGTATATGCTTGATTTTATGCGTGTGCTGCAGTAACTGCGCTACATGTTTATATTGTCTGTTTATGCTAATGTATATTTTTAGGCTTATTCCTGAAGGCAGATTTTCACAAGCCAGTATTATTTAAGTATTACTCAACCGTTTTATATGTGCAAAATGCATTGACACAGCTTTCACAATCACATCCAATGAGACTTTGTGTTCCTCGTTCTTCCTGTGGCTGTGGTAGACTTGGGCTTTATCGTTGAGTTCTCCGTTGTTTCCCGCAATTAATCTTACAGACCTAATGTAGGACTCATTAGAGAATTTTCTTGCCTGTTGTCTTTACTTCAGTGTTTGCTGATAAGGTAAAAATAACTCCAAAAATATCACACATTGAGTTCCACTCCTCTGCCATCATAATGCTGTTTGTTTGTAGGAAGTCTGCTCTACTCCTGCATGGAGGCAGAGTCAGCATGGTCATGTCAATTGACAAGAGCGGCTGAAATTGTTTTCCCAAGTTGTTTTTGCCAATATATTTATGGCTTCTACTTGTTCGTGTTAAGCTAATTTGTCTGTGAACGTAACACACTTGGAGGGGGCTACAAAATTTTGAAATAGCTAGTTTAAAAACTGATCCATTCCCTCCCGACGTGTTGATTAAATGTTAATTTCTTACTTTGTATAAAGTGTTCGCTGCAAATCCACGATTACACTGAGGGCTGCTATATCCATCATCGCCGTATCTTTCCTCGTTAAAAGTTACACAATTTAATGACACATTTGGTTTGTATCCTTATCTATTTGTTTTTAAAGTGAAATCAACTAAATAAAAGCAACATTAGGGTAACATATATATGTTTCCCAACAGGCTTTACAGGAGCAAATAGGTTGTAATATCACAGGCAAAGGGTCAATACCACTTTGTGTTAGTTTTTCACATAAAATTTTAACGAAATATATTTATGTTTATGGTTGTAATGTGACAAAAACTTACAGAATACGAATATTTTTACTAGCCACTGTACATCCATACAGAAACCCAATTGTAAGACTTGAACCTTTTTGCTGCAAAGCACTACTCCACAATAGAGTCGTCTTTGTTATTGTTATTCTAAATATACTTACTGACAGAAATTTCTTATAATAGGTCTTCAGTGGTTGACGGGGAATATTTCGATGGAACCGGCTTTGCTGAGATCAACTTTACTTCTACTTTTCCACGTCCAGTGATGGCAATTGACCAGGACATCAGACTCCTGTCACACAAAGGAATATTAGTCTTTCTCAAAAAGGAGGTAAAGACCCATTTCAATTGGTTACAACACTCCCATCTTTGTGTCAATGTTATCTGTTCATTGATGTCTGCTGTCGTTCTTCAGAGGTACTCACTGCTCTCTCTTATGTCCATCAGGCGAAGGTTTTGTGCCTGGCCGTACTTCAGGGACAGCTCCGTCTTTATTATGATTTCAACGGTACTTTGATCGAACATCCGCCCGACAGTAACGATTTGAATCTGCTGAAGATTAGTGATGGAGATTTAAGACTTGTGAGTCGGACATGCTTTTATCTTCTGTTTCTCTTAAGTTTTGGCTATGAAGCTGCAGTTGGGAACCCTCTGACTTCCCATCATTTGGCTCCTATTTAGGAATGAAGGCAGCAAATTCTCACGCGCAAACTACAAAAAAAAAATCTTATTGCATAATTTTGGTTTAGTTTCTAATGCAAATATTTTAGTACACTTGAAATAAGAAACCTAACTTAAAAGTAACTTTTCAGCAAGAAATATTAGCTTGTTTTAAGTCAATAATTCCTTAATATCAATGAAAAAGTACGCAGGAGGGCGTTGAACACAACACTGCAGACTCTTTGATTCTCACTTTACGTTTTATGCATATTGCAACTGTGTTGTTTCTAGTAGCAAGAATATAGAACATATTTTCATACTTTTCTCATACACTAAGAATATCAAGCCTGCGTAGGTAGGCAGCGGCGCAGCGCTCGTCAAATATGACTCAACAATTGGGAAGCTTTTGAATTGGCTTGTTTTCCAGATGCCAAAAATCATTCAATTATTGCCAAAACACAGCTGGGTGGTGTAATTAAGTGCTTGGGAAGCGGTAGAAACTGGGGATGCACACTGATAGTTTTCTCATTCCAAAAGCTGTAAATCAATAACATACCTGAAATAAGAAGAGCTAATGAGCAAAAATGCAAGCCTTTCTTCTACCGCCAGGGGGGTTGGTGCTTATCTCCATTTAGAAATGAAAAGCTATTATTCTGCTAACATTTGTGAATTATCAACAGAAACCGTATTACTGTCCAATCATTAGTTTTCAACAAAAATAAAACTGATTGGACAAAGGAAGTGATTTTATATATTTTGCCATCAGTTTTAGGTTCAAGTTGCATTTTAATGAGCTGATAATCCTGCTGCAGCATATTTACTATATCATAATCTTCTCAGTCATTTAAACTGTAAATTAATTTTCCTCTTTTTATTGTTTTTCAGCTGAAGATTATATTGGTTAACAAGTTAAAAAAGATCACAGTACAGAAGAGCAATGCCCCTGTTTTTACACTAATTTTAACAGAAGACTTACCAGATTTCAGTGGTAAATACTATCTGGGAGGAGCACCAGAGGAGGAGATGCCTGAAAGGTGAGTGGAGCCGCATGGAAGCATCTCTTTAAGTAAAGGAAATGTTTGTCAGTAGGGATTTAATGGTATTCATGACGGGTTATCATGTCGCTGCCATGTTTTATTGTGCACATGGTGTGTTCAGTTTTACTGACAATGTTAGTTTTCTGCCTTCGTCCACAAATTTTCTACAAATCTGGTGTCAACATAATGGATTTCTACTGCCTTTCTTCTTGTCAATCTCTGTGTTTACAGACTGTAAACTATCAGTGTTTTAAGTTTTATTGCCTCTGGTGAGCAGAGAAAAAAAAGTTTTTGCTTTTTTTTCAGCCATCACCCTTTTTTCACTGTAAGGACCAGAGGCTGCACTAGACATTTTTTGTTTTTGTTCTAGTTGTCAATTTTTTATTTATTCTAAAAATGACGTGCCCAATAACTTCTTAAACTGAACAACCTGAACAAGCTGAATAGATAACATACACCATGCCATCACACATCAAGCAGATGCAAAAGTGTAACTTTTTCTCCAGCTGAAAAAGTTACATGAGTTTCTTGTTTAACTCGTCGCACAAAGAAAACAAAGTGTGTTTACAGTGCTTTCTTTATTCACAAGAAAAATATTTAGGAATCATTTTGGATGCTCAGACTTTAGGAGCCATGTTGATAAAATCTGCAAAACTGTTAGATGAAATATAATTATTAGAAATTGTCCAACACTTTGCAGTCAGAGATGTTGTTTATCTCCATGATCCTCTCACATCTGTATGGAGCTGCTGTCTGATCTCAGACCAGCAAAACTCAAACCATAAAAAGTCTCTATAATCAGGTCTTAAAGGTTTTATATCAAAAGCCAATCAGATTCCATCACCGGCTAAATTTGGCATTCTGGATGTTTTTAATTTTATGAATCATAACCTTTTAAAATTGTTCTTTAAATGTTTAAATGGACTTGCACCTAAACCATTAAGTGACTGTATACAGAGATTGAAGGGGAACAATAGATCTACCAGAGCAGCAGTGAGTGGGGATTGTAAGGTTCCCTTTCATAGAACCAGTTTTGCTCAAAGTGCTGCAGTTTGGAACTCACTTCCTGTCAATTTAAGGTCTGTCACCAGATTTTATATATTCAAAAAACCCTGGTTATGTCAAAAACAGAACTGTATCCATGCTTAATGATTTTATCTTTTTATATTTAATTGTTTTATATGTATGATTTTGTACATGTACTTAAAGTCATATTGTATTATTTTAAATTATTATTCACTTTTTACTAGTTTTTAGATGCACTGTTTAAAAAGCCCATCTAGAGACAAGAGCTGTGAATTAGCTTCTGCTATAAACACTTTGATGCAAACAAAGTTTGTCCATGTTGATGTGTGTCTGCCCCTGTCAAATAAACTGAAATTAAGTAATTAATTCATGTTTGAATACCGAAAAATTGGTCAAAGACAGACGAGGTTCAGTTGACGCTATGGTGCACTGCAAAAACACAGAATCTTACCAAGCATTTTTGGCCTAGTTTCTGATACAAATATCTGAAATGAGACAAAACTAACTCACAAGTAACTTTTCAGCAAGATATAGGAGTTTGTTTTAAGTAAATTATTCCTTCATATTGATAAAAAAAAAAGTGCTAGTTTGACTGGCATATTATTTCACTTATAACAACACATTTTTCCCATGTTATATGTGAAATAATCAGCCAAAGGCACTAGACACTAAGGTGAGGTAAGATGATTTTATTTATATAGCACATTTTCAGCAACAAGGCAATTCAAAGTGCTTTACATTAATTAGAAATAAATACAACAAACCAAAGGAAAGAGCAAAGCCACTATTGGGTTAAAACAAGGCCAGATTTACTGCAGAAAAGTTAATTGTAAGTTAGTTTTGTCTTTTTCCCAGTGACTGGACAAAAATACTTGGCAAGATCATGATGTCATGATGATGTCATGTTGGTTTTACAAGCTAGAAAAAAAAATTGTGATTTATTGTTTTACCAATTGATTGTGGATCAGAATCAACAAAGAGAAAAATGACTGAATATTAAATGTAAAAATAATAATAATAGCATAGCTAAAGATGTGGATTTTCAGCTGTTGTCTTTTTTGTCTCCCAGTTTAAAGCAGCTGTTTTCAGCGCGCAACTCTGTGAAGGCCTGCATCAAGAACCTAAAGAACACCGGCAATCATGTCAACCTGAAGACCGTAAAAGCCTCTGGAGTCAGTTCCGGCTGTAACAGCGACCTGCTGGTAAAAGAACACGCTTACTGAAACCTACGGAGCTAAAATGATGACACCACCATCAGTGCACTTCAGAGGCGGGGCTTCAATTACTACGTAACAATGACTAGCATTGGTTTTAGCTGTGATGTTATTAATGTAACGCTCTAAATCTTAAATGTATTTATGATATATAAAAGAAAAAGGGATGCAGCGCTTTGCTGCTAATACTCAACACTATGATAACTAGATGACAAGGTCAGGAAAAAGGTTTTCCTTAAGAAAAAAGCAGCAAGGGAGAAGGACAGAGGTCATGCTAGCTTGACTATGACAAATATAACATGTAGATGTGCTGTGGAATTCTGTGTTTCGGTTCAGTTACAACACAAAAAAGGCAACCTAACACCAACTCTGACAGATCATCAGTAGATTAGATGTTTAAATGAGCTAATTAGCAACTATAAAGAGGTGTAACTGGAATTACCTGCAGTGAACCGAACAGAAATGACTGTTAATTCTTTTCCTTTTTGCTTTGTTCGTGTAAACAGTCTGAACTGGTTTGCGCTGAAGCAGGGGAGGACCGTTTGTTAAAATGTTGTGTGTTTGTGCAGGTCGCTCGGGAAGCTCACTTCAGCGGTCAGAGCTACATGAAGTTAGCTCCAAAAGACGTTAGCAGCCAGAATGGCAAATTCTACGCCAGCTTCAGCTTCAGAACAGATCAGAAAAACGGACTCATGTTTTTCCACAAAGATCAGGTCAGAAAAGAAAAACTTTGATTCCCAGCATCTTTCCTGCTTCCCCTTTCTATTAACTCTTTGAGCTTACTGTTTTCCATCCATGGCTGCAGGAGGGAATCTGTCAAGTCTCTTTGCAGAAGGGCAACATTGTGTTGAGGGTGAACAACTCAGAGGTTAAGACTCAGAAGACGTACAACGACAACAACAGCCACAATGTCGCTTTCTACATTGACCCCAATGGGTAAGATGGCCAGAGATGGTGTTTCATTATGATACTGTCGCAAAAATAAGTCTTCAGACTTGATTTTGACTTGTGGTCTCAGACTTGAGTTGTAGTGCCATTTTTTAATCTCATGTACTAAAGAGTGAAAGGACACCGGTATGCGATTTACAGACCACAGTTGCTGTAATGTTTTCCTGTAAAAGGATGCAGTGGAATATTATGGGCATTAGTATAGACCGACGTTGTCTTCCTGCCAAGCTAGTTGCAACATTACAAGACACTTTGTGCTGGATTATTTCAAATATGTTCTTTTCACATTTAAATCAGTAATTTATGGAAGTAGTGCTATTGTCTGAATTTCTTGATGTTTTAGCTCCACAGCACCTTCTTTTACCCGTCTTACCGCATTCAGCCATTTTTGTAGTTTGACAGCAGCTAATGCCATCACAAGCTAACGTAAGAACGTCACTTAAAGCATTTGGATTATGTGTTCCCTAAGACAAAACTGACAAAAACAATGCTAAACTTTTTATGTGTTCAGTTTTTTCCAAAACAAAGTGTGGTTATGTCCTCAATGAGCTAACAGCTAGCACACTGCCATAACATAACCAGAAGGCACAAAGCTACTGCTAGCAAAACAACAGCCGGGACATCATTTATACACGCAGTAAGATAAACAGCTGGTAGCTTAGTCATTACAAAGGCTAAAAAGCAGAAATTCAACAGTAACTAATTTAAATCTGGTTCTATTTTTTATCTTAAAACACAAATACTTATTTTACAATTTATAAGTGTTTTAAATAATATGAAGCAGCCTTCAGAGGTTTTTTGGATGATGAATAAATACGTAGAGTTGCTTTTGGAACGTAATGAATTGAACATTGACAAACATATTTGATGTATTGGTGATTTTGATGCTGGTACTTGACATTGTTAATAGTTTCTCGATGGTTTTATGATGTAAAGCACTTTGAACTACTTGTTTACTGAAATGTGCTACACAAATATACCTGGCTGATTGATTAAATGTTAATGTAATAACTTAAGTCTGAGGACAAACAGTCCTAACCTCAAATCATGCAGAGTTAGGTGACCTAGAAGTCACAAAAATGTTTGTTTTAGTTGTTAGGAATTTGACTTGGACTTGCGAATATATATCTAAATCTGTTTTGTTGCTACAAGTGTTTTCTGACTGTCGGCTTCCACAGGTTTTATCTTTTAATGGACGACGTAAAGGAGAGCAGTGGCGGTAAGCCGAACATGAAGCCGCCTGCTTACACAGGTCCTGAAAGCGTCACCTTCCTGGGAGGATTACCTCAGCAAAACGTCGACAACCTCACAGGATGCATCAGCAATGTCATCATAAAGAGGTAAAAACAAAAACTATAGAGTCACAGAGTAACCATGTCTTCTTACAGATTATAAAAAATAACCTGAGATAATACGCCGTTTTAACATAAAATCAGTTTTACCAGTTTAATTCCAGATATTTGAGAGATATCTGGAAGTGAATAAACAGGAGGTTTTTGCATATTTCTGAAGAGGTCTTCAATTGTATGAATTAAATGAATTTGTTTAATTTCTGTTTGAGATTGAATTTTGACTCCTCAAAATGTAATTGAAGACATTGAATTGTCATTCTTATTAGTCGGCATGTAGATGCAGATTTCATACCATTATGGATTGTCAAAATGTAGTTTTGTCTAGTTAGATTATCTTTTAGATATCCATAATTTAAGTATGGACAGTTGGACATAACCGATTTTATGATAAAAACAGCCTGCCATACGTCAAAATTTGCTGCCTTTGCATACAACTAGGATGACGGGACTGCAGCTTTATAACCAAAAGGTAAAATGTGCGTGTGATTCTTGCCTCCAGGAGGGAAGGTGATCAAATGGTGGAGAACCTGCTGAAGGTGAACGAAAACGAGAACGTTCTTCTGAACTGTCCAGCAGCTAAAAAACCTCAGCAGATCATCGCAGCAGAGCCGAGACGCAAACAAAAGGTGCAGTACAAACACAAGACAGCTCTGCTCCTCCAGGTAAAAAGGAACCGCCGCTTTAAGAAACCGTAAACACGTTTCTGTCTCAGGGTAATCAAAAGAAGCCGTCGAAATCTCGCAGCCGCAGTACCAGGGAGTCCTGCCAGGGGGAGCTGTCGCACCCTGAAAGTAGAGCGACGCACTTCAGCGGCTCCGCCCACAGCTACCAGAAATACGATCCAGTGGTCAGATCCATGTAAGTGTGAAATTTTAGAAATTTTTTAGAAAAAATACTTTGAAATTCCTTTGGTTGAAAAGTGAAAAATTTGCAGGAAAAACTGAAATTTCGAGACTAATTCTAATTAATTTGAATTTTTTTTAAAGAAAAAATGTTTCTTTAAATTTTTTCTTTAAAAAAAGTATAGAAAAAATGTGCATGTTTTTTCTTGCAAATTTGTAACCTTTTTTTTTTTTGAGAAATCTTTTTTTTTTTTGAGAAATTTACGATAAATGTCGAAATCTGAATTTTTTTGGGCAGAAATTTACTAAATTTACAACCAGAGGTGAGCAGAGTACCCAAAAATGATACTCAAGTAAAAGTAGCACTACTTCAATTTATTTTTACTCAAGTAAAAGTAGAAAGTAGCCATGCAAGAAAGGGTAAAACAATATTTGGTAAAACGTCTGCTACTGAGTGACTGATCAAATTATCAGTAATTTAATATTAAAACATTACATAATCAGACAGATCGAAATATAAAGTTGTTTGAAAATTTAGGTATTTTAAGAAGGAAAATAACAATAATTCATATAAGTAACAAAAAAAATCAGGCAAAAGAAGTTTTTTTTCAAATCAGTTTCAATAAAAAATTTTAAGAAACTTTAACAAAAACTGCAGATGTGTGTCTGTGTCTGGTGAATTTTTGGTTAAAACATTTTTTTCATTCGGGGTAGAAAATCCAGAAATTTTACTCAAGTAAGAGTAGAAATACTTCATAATAAACTTACTCAAGTAAAAGTAAGAAGTACAGTAAAATACTCCTAAAAGGGAATTATTTCAAAAAACAGTTACTCAAGTAAATGCAATTGAGTAAATGTAACTAGTTACTACCAAACTCTATCTACAACGGCCCTAATATTGCTTGTACAGGAGCCCCAAGTACTCACTAATTAAACTGATGTTTCCTCAGTTCTCATCTGGCATTGGAGGTGAAGATCAACTCCTCTGATGGCTGCGTTCTGTACGCCGCCGGCAGGCAGCATGGCGGAGCGGCCATGTTGCTCACCGTCCTAAAAGGTCACCTGATCCTCTCAGTGGAGTCAGGCATAAATAATGTCAAAGTGCGCAGCTTGAACAAATACGACGATGAGCGGTGGCACCTGGTAAGGTCTTCCACGCAAGATATGTACATGAAAAGACAAATAACTACATTAAACTAGGCTACACTTTCTTAATTTTTTACTTATTTTGTATTTTGGACAAACTCCAGTTTGTCCAAAATACTTCAGAAAATTGGTAGAAAATCCTTTTTGCCAATTGCCAAAATCCTTCATTTGAGGGGGGATCTGCTACACTTTTTATAAAAAATGCACATAGATTCCAACTTAAAGACAAGAAAATATTGATCTAAAAACCTATTACTAGTACTTTTAGTGTTATTATTTATCGAAATTCAATGCAAATATTGTAGGAAAAACTAAAAGACTGGTAAGATATATTAACAAACACAAGTTTTAAATTTAAAAACAAAAGCTGGTTCTTTATGATTTTTATCCAAAGTTATTAAGAGCCACTAGCGCTTGAAAATCCCTGATCTAGTCAATTGCAATATTCTCCTACAGGAAATCATGAAAGTAACGCGTCAGAAATGGGTTCACCAGATGTTTCTCTATCGCAGGTTTTCATTAAGCATGAAGGGAATAAAATCAGTCTGACAGTGGACGGCATCAGCGGTCGAGCTAAGAGGATAGCCGGAGGCGGAAAGATCCGGATCAGTGGACCGTTATTCATCGGAGGAGTCCCAGCCTCAGTCAAGGTTAAATTTACTTATTTTAAAACTTACACACTTAACTTTCACCATTCATATGCTCAGGATATCTTAAAGTATTAAATGTCATTTTATAACTTTCCATGTCTGGAGGAGTCAAATATGGTAAAATGTCTGTTTCACAAATTCATTTTTTTCCAAAAAAGGACCTAGATTCCTCTTAACTTCTGATTTTTTTTATAAACTGGACACGTTGTTCTTAAACTGGGTTCTGTTAAACGGCAAACTGTGCTGTAAAACCTTTTAATTTTACCAGTTTTAGCTATCTGCATTAAGGTGCGTTCACACCAGCCTGGTTTAGTCCATTTTAACTCCAGTTTGTCCGCCTATAAAGTTCCATTCATTTGGGAAGAATTTAATGCAAAATTGGACCAAAAAGGCAAACTCTGGTTCACCTGCAAATCCGTTTGGTTGACATGAACTCTGGTTCTGTTCGAATGCATATGTGAATGCCAAGTGGACCGAAGACTGATCCAAAAGCAGGAAGCAGACTACAACGCATGGCATTGTGGGTAAATACACGCTAGCAGAAATGGCTCGTGGTCTTTAGCCAACGACAAAAGAGAAATCCTACAACCGTTAAAATATGATACCACTCCATTTTTTTTTTCACATTTTGTCAAGAACAAAGTTGCGCTCACTGTCTTCTTCAGAGGTTTTTTGTTGTTTCCTTCAGTGGTTCTTGGTGCAGCACTGCACCAAGGGGAACAGGCAAGGAGGGGAACAGGTTGCTCAAAAGGCTCATACACGGTGCAGTGTGAAAATGTAACAAATGTTGCAACTGAACCAAGACTACTGGACTATCAGGTGTGAAAACACCCTTAGAAACCAGGTCAGGGTTACGTTTTAAGGGGTCAAGCATGATTCCTTTTGTCCAACCCTACCTGGGTCATCAACAGGACAATGATCCAAAACAACAGCTCTTCTTTAACTTTCCCACAGTCTTAGTGTGACAAATGTCTGGGTCAGATAACAGACAGTCAGTTTCCGAAACCAAGCGCACATGGGGTCAATGTGACCCTGATGGACCGTGCACAGAGTAAAAAAACTCTGGGGTCTAAAAGACCATGAGGGTTTAAGTCCCACTGAGGATTACTGGTTATGTTCTGATTATCTCAAGTTTGAGACAGAAATATAGTTAAAAAGGTGCACACCTTCATTAGACATCATTCTCACTGTTTGCGTCTGAACTCCAGCCGAAACGTTTTGATGGTTTCATCGGATGCGTCAAGGACCTGAAACTGAACGCAGTTCCTGCAGGAAGCCCATCGTTCAGCCAGGGGGCGGTTCCATGCTTCCAGAACCCTCTACAACCTGGAGCTTACTTCTCCAAACAGGGAGGACACCTGAAGATTGGTAGCTATCCTCCCCGTCTTTTCCAAGTTTCAGCTGTTTGAAACCTTTTTTGGTCAGAGTATGCCCTGATTGACGTGTCTCCGCCTCCTGGCAGACGACTCTTTGGTTCTGGGTCGGGACCTAGAGATCCAGCTGGAAGTTCGACCCGCTTCAGACTCTGGGCTGCTGTTGTACGCTGGAACTTCATCTGACCAATACTTGAGCTTGTTCCTAAGCCAGGGAGAGGTGAGTTAAGGTTTCCCTAAGCAGAAGAGAAACAGCAGGAAGAAGGTGGAGATTTTTCTTCTCCTCGTCGTTCAAGAAATCCTAAAAAGCAAAACTGAGGAAGACGTTTTTGTGTCTAGGTGACTGTTTCGGTAATCAGTGGCAAAGGTGAATTCTCTACCTCGCTAATGCCTGAAGAACCTCTGTGTAACAGACGCTGGCACACAATCAAAGGTGGGTTTACAGCAACCAGTCATCTTCCCCAAACAGAACCGCTCTCCATTAATACTGATGTATTCTTCCAGTGGAGAAGAGGAACAACGTTCTGAAGTTGTTTGTGGATGTGATCGCCAAGCAGAGCGCAGGCCCCAAACAGAACCGCTCTGCAGGGACCAAAGCTACAGTGTACCTTGGAGGTGCACCAAGTGAGTACAACATCACAGTTCTCTGCAGAATTTCAGGGTTTCCTCTTTGTCTTTAAAGAAAGTGTCTGCTAGTGCTCAGACATCTTGTATATTTATTTCAGTGGCTGGGATATTAAAGACGGGGTATTAAAAAGTCTAAAATCAACTTTTTTGAGCTTTATAAACCTCCCCGCATCTTCATGCTCAGCTCCTTCAGACTAGTGGCAGCAACAATTAGCAAATACCTGGTGGGACTGCACATCTGCTGAACGACTTCTCAGCTCAACGGATGTAAACGGCATCCGTTGAACTGAAGCGCTGTTGAGAAGGCGGAGTGTCTTAAAAAAATTTTGACTTCACAATTTGACAACTTGAAATTGACCTCCGTCTCTTTAAGTTATGTTTGATATGTACAGCATTTTTACAAAAACTGAAGGTAACATAGTTGCTTGTGTAAAGTAAAATGGGTGGAGATGCTGCGGGTCAATCATATCGCAATTTCAAAGTTTTCTTGATATTGGGAGCACTGGGCCACTCTACATCTGCGTACAAAACTAAAAATTGAAGGAGACAGAACGTTTTCTTCTGTGGCTCAATGTCAATGTCTGATGAATATGTTCACCGCTAATGATTTGGAATTCCCCGCTTTTTCTTTTAACACCCTAATAGCCTAATGCAGTGGTTCCCAAAGATTTTCTGGGCCCCCCAATGGAATACAATAAAATCCCCCCCAAAAAAGAAAAAAAAAAATCAACTGGGCACACACATCGTTCAGCTAGACATAAACCTATACACATATTTTGTTTTCAGACTCCACTGAAGTTTATTTCACACTTAAGGTTGCAACAAAGCACTTTTGTGTTAATATTTTGTTTTTTTTTCATTCATCCATACTGCTTCTCGCATCCACCCTGCAATGGCACTGCGCCCCACACTCTGGGCTAACGCAGTGTTTCCCTACCTTGGTCCTGAGGCTCACTGCCCTGCATGTTCTAGGTGTTACCTTGCTTTAGCACAGGTGATTTCAGTTGAGAAGTGTTTGCTGAACTGCAATCAGCTGAATCAGGTGTATTAAAGCAGAGAAATGTCTAAAACATGCAGGGCAGTGAGCCTCGAGGACCAGGGTTGGCATTTTAATTTCTGAGCCTGCCAATATCTGCATCCCCTGTCTATTGTCCTGTTGATATGAAACTTGTATTAGTAGCTCATAGAACAAGTGGTATTATGTAGAAAAGTTGAAATCCCTCTTAGCTCTTTATTTCTCCATGTTAACAGGGGGATGCATTTTTTGGCAAAGCCAATTATTAACCCCCAGTATCTGCATGTCCTATGTATTTTCCCCAAATATTATCCTATTGATATGAAACTCATACCAGAAGTTAAGAGAACTAAAGTGATTATGTATCCTACCCTACTTCCTGTTCAATGTGGGCCATTCGTGCCAAAAACTCTTCTTCCAGGGCTTGCTAACTCCCTTTAGTGCCAAGCTTTTCTTTGCACATAATCTTATGGGGATTTCAAAATGGCGATATGTTTGCTCTTACCCTTGGTCGATGCAGAAAAAGCTAGCTAGCTCGCTTGCTAGCCGCTAGTTAGCGGTAGTGGCAACTGCCTGGCGTCACAGAACGCGCGCGACTCAAACTTTTAATAGAAAAGTCCCATGTAAAAAATAAAACATAGAATAGACCTCAAAACTGTACTGCCTTGACTAAATTTAAGACCCTTAATTAAAGTATTTACGAAGACAATGTTGCTTCCGCGATCCCTAGTGTCTGGATCCTCCTTCTGGCTAGCAGAAGGAGGTTATTCGGCTGATTTTCCTCCTCCTGTTCAGCTTTACCTAATTTAACATCTGGCTTCTTCTTATCGTTAAAAAGGTGCTTTTTCTCAAAGGAACAACTTCAAAAATGAAATGGCATACGCCTGTTTTTCTAATCACTCGGTAAACTTTCTGTCCAGGCGGCGTCGCAGCGGCCAGCCATCCTAACGGGTTTCCCGTTTTCCACGGCTGTTTCCGCCATGTTGGCATCAACCGTCGACCCGTGACGTTGTCCGAACCGCTGTCTGTTCACGGAGCCGTCGGAACCCGAGGCTGCCCTCACGTGTAGAGCCTTCACATTCCCTGACAGCAAAATACTGGTGGTGGGTGTCATGTTACTGTAGCTAATTTAAAATATATATTAATATTTATTTTATTCTTTGGGGGAGAAAAAAAAAAAAAAGAAGCATATTTTATATTTTCACGTTTTTGTTCTATGTCTGTAATTATTGGTTTCACATAAAGATGCACTGATTTAAAATTAAAATGTAAAAAAAAAAAAAAAAGACTTCAATTTTGCAATATTTCAAGGAAGTGTTATGTTTGAACTTCAATACATTAATATTTATGACAGTAGGGCTTCATGAACTGGTTAAATTCAAAGAAATTGATAAAAAAAATTTTATTGAGCCAAGTTAAATAAGGTGTTAAATTTTTGAAAATGTTAAATTTGCAGTCACACATGCAAACCAATAATTTTGACCTTGACTTATCCCTTCTCTATAATTATGTTATTTACCTTTTTAAACCAACTGTCTCATGATCTGCACCTCTTATTTTTGAACCCATGTAACAAACAAGAAAATTAAGCTTTTTTGTATGCTAACATTTTTCAAAGTAACTGAAAGAATAAGCTGCCTCTCCCAGCCCTCATTTGTTTGAATAAAGTCTTTTTCATATAAAATTAGACACTCGAGTGTTTTTCCAATTTGTGCTTTAATAAAGATCTAGTCCCAAAAGCAGACAGTACTTCAAGAGCGGAAAGCAAAACTTAAGGCTTAGTCGCGGCAAGAGAGACGTCTACACGGTGTAGAAACATTGCCTTTGGTATATAAAAACATTTAAGACAATGCTGAAGTGGGAGGAAAAGTAGAGAGAGATATGGGACTTGGCAGGCTGGTCTCTAATCTAGACTCATGTCTTCGTCGTCTTCTTTCTTCTCTTTGGAGTCTCCTTTGCTGCTCTGCATGGCTCTGGCAAACGCTTCCACGTCTGAGGAGGAAACGGAAACATGTTTGAGACGCAGAAAGACCAGATTTCTTAAAAATAGATGGACGAATGCTTTAAATTTACAAAAAAGTAAAACTTTCCATGCTGTAAGGGGCGTAAGGCGGTGTGTTTGTCCTACCTCCCCTGTTGGCAGCGTCCACAGCTTCAGCCGACAGACCGAACTGATTCATCAGCGGGCCGAGCTGCCCCGAAGCCAAAGCGCTGCTGAACATACTCATGGACTGAAGTCAGACAGAAACCAGAATCAGAACCAAACCAAACAGATGAAGAACCGTCCCTGCCCTGGTCTGGTTTTACCTGCTGGAACTGCGGCGAGTTCAGGGTGTTCTGGATTTCCTCGGCGCTCTGCAGTAAGCTCTCTCCGCTGGGGAGGAAGGGGAGGAGCCTCTGCTGGACTTCAGGGTTGGTCAGGATGGGAGCCATCATCTCCGGGGTGCAGACGCTCGACAGGTCCACTGGAGGAGACAAACCACACCGTTAGCTGGAGCGTCCTCCGTCTCCCTGCAGCAGCAGAGCGAACCCGACGGCCTGCTGACCTGCAGATCCCTGCGGCGCTGCAGCGGCTGCAGGAACGTTCATGTTGGCCAGGATGCTCTGCAGGTCGCTGAGCTGGATGGGCTGGTGAGGAGGAGGGCTTCCGACAGAGGCCGGCGTCACCGGGGCCTGAGCTGGAGCTGCAAATGGGGAAAAAACAGCAAGGAGTTCAGGACAGAGACTGTCCATTTGGTTGATTTAAAACAGGAAACGTAGCAAATGCTGCAGTTTTGTCCCCAACTGAACTTTCACGTGTGAAAACAACTTAAATTTAAAATCAATCCATAGACGGCAGCGTCCATTATTACTTTGGTAAACAGAGAGCTGCTTTGGGGTCGTAAATCGTTCACACAGAAGTCTGATTAATTAGTAACATGGACGACACAAATAATCAGGATTGAGCATGGAGACCTGCAGTGCGAGACAGAACTAAGGCGGTTGTACCTGGAGTAGCGGGGGCAGCAGCAGCAGGAGTGGCGGGAGTGGAGGCGGCAGGAGGCGTAGGCGTGGTCGGTGCCTGGATGGAGCTCACTCTGGGGGCTGCAGCTGATGAAGAAGAGGCGGCCGTGGCTGCTTGGCTTCTAGAGCTGAGGTCAGCATGGAGACCGAGAGTTAGTCACGCTAGAGGAGGAAGTCTTAACGATGCAGCGGTGAGGTCTTACCTGGATGAGGAGCTGCTGGTGGGCGGGCCGCCGCTGCCTAGCAGATTCGCCAGTCCAGGTCCGGCTAACGCTCCCAGGCCTCCTTACACAAACCAGAACAAATCTATAAAAGCTGCTCTGATAAAGCATTCCGTCTTTACATCGGGCCTGCACAATATAACCCATCATAATCGTCATAGCAACATCAATTTCAGCAGGCATTTGCTTCCCTCCATTCCCCAGCTGGTGAGGCCAAAACTAATAAAACACGGTGATGAAGGAAAAGAAAAACCACCTCATCTAAGCACAAAAAACTTTTCAGCGAAAAAACTTGAGGTTTTTTTTAATTAAGCAAATTTATTTTCTTAATTTCAATTTGTGCAATTCTATGGCTAATAAAGACGCAGCTAGTGAAACCTAAAGCGTCACCCAGAGTGCCTCACCCAGTCCACCGAGCCCCGTCGGGCCGATCAGCTGCATCAGCTGGTTGTGGCTCATGTTTCCCAGCAGGTTCTGCAGGCCGCCCTCTCCGCCCAGCGCCGACAGCTCGTGGCCGCTGCCGCCTCCGCTGCCCGCAGCGCCAGGAATCGGAGGATTGTTCAGGAAATCGTTCACCTTACGGCAAAACTCCTCGTCTTTGTCCGTTTTGGGCTCCTGAATTGACAGTTTGAAAAGTTAATCACCACTTATCTGCTAATCTGCTGACTTCGGTTCAGCAGGTGAGCAGCGTCTTCCCACCTGCATCCAGAAGAAGAGCCTTTTGGAGCCAGCCTTGAACTTCAGCACATAGACGCGTCCCGTGGTGCACTGGTTCACCCTCTTAAACTCGCAGTCATCAGGGAAGATGATCAGGTCCTGCAGAACATTTCAGTTCTTGTTTAGTTCTCCTGGAAAATAAGCTTCATACTCAACCCAAAAAAAAAAAAAAAATGCTCAACCTAAAAATGATAAAGATAAGATATTTTTTATCATTTACATTAGTCTGCTGAGTTTTTGCAGAAAATCACCCAGCATTTTTCTTGCTATTAGTTTATTCTAGATTTTCTGCAAAGAAAGTGGTCAAAAACATTGAGTTTGTGATGCCAACTCCAACCTGCAGGTGGCAGTATTTCTTACTTCTACTACACTGCTGCCTCAACTTTACTTCATGTCACAAAAAGCAACATTTAAATAAGGAAATCCATCTCAAATATTTCTCAGATCCTTGCAAATATTCCTAGAATGCAGGAATTTTGATTTTTGAAAAAATAAAAACAAAACCAATCATTAAATCCTGAGACAATTTTCTGTATCGTTTCTAAAAAAAGAATCAAAGCCTGAATGTTTTGCCAACCAACAGCAAAACGCATCAGAACATCTCCAGTAATGAAACGGTAAGAAAATTATTTTGGCTTAATTTAGTTTAAAATGGAAAATACATTGCTGTCCACAGAGAATATGACAGCACTGTTAAGTGAAATAATTTCCAATCACATCATGAAAGTAATAAGCATTTCAGATTTCACTGAAGGTGTTTTTTAAATTATTGGCTTAATTTAAAGATAAAATCTTTACTCACGTCATCAACATTCCCGGTGGTTCTGTCCTTCCAGCAGAAATGGATCAGGGAGTCATCGGACTGCTGGATGTACACCAAGCCCTTGCGTTTGTCGGGTGTAACCGTGTTCCCCTTCAGGCTCATTTTACCAGCACGAAACTCCACCAGGTACTTGCTGGAGCTTCCCCTCGAGCCGCTGACCAGACTGGGAAACAGAGCGCCCGACGACATCTTTACTCCCAAACTGAGGGGACAAAACACAGCAACGACATGTCAGTTTTCTGAGGTCATCTCATTTACAGAACCAGCTGCCATCATGGTCCAAACTGCTGACTGTGTAGTTTTTTAAATGTTCAAAAAAAAAAAATTAAATTATTTATTCATAAGAAGTGGTCAAGTTAAATAATTATGATTTTAATCACTTCTGTCCATAATTGAGCACCACTTTCTCGTTATCTACTGAAATCTATTAATTTTCCCCTGTTCATCACAAATTATAGCAAATTACATTAGCTTGGTGTTTGGTTAGACCCTTTATTAATTTGTTAAATTTAAATTGGTGAGTTTTTATTTTGTTTTTTTTACAGCTGGATCATTTGGTTTTATTTGCGGACCGCCATATTGGATTCTACGGCCGGGGTTGTTGATAAAACCCAGATTTCAGGGAATGACCCAGTTGAAGTTGTTTACAAGAAAGTTGTTTTTCAATGCAATCAGAACCTAACTAAAAGTAAAAAGTTCTGCGCACTTTTTCTGCGAATAAAAATATTGCTTACCTTAGACACACATCCTTGACTGAAGAAATAATTACTTTTTAATCATAAACGACTTTCTAAGCCTACAGATAAAGAACAATGCTGTAAAAGTTAGCTTTGTAGAGCTACCTGTCAAACGTTTCCTGTTTTATCTTCTGACTAACACTTGATAATTTTATGTAGTCTATGTCTTGCTTTAACTAGTGTGGTGAGTTTTCTTTCACTAATTTAAATTTTAACAGTTACGCCACGAAGTTGTCGTTAGCTGTGTGTGGTTCTGGTCGTCGATGCTAACGTTAGCCCGTGACATGGCTAAACACATGAACGACTAAAGGCCAAAGTCTTGCAGAACAACCACCTTAAGTTGTTTAAGGAAATAAAAACACACACACAAGACTCCTCTAAAAACAACAACCTTAACATTTTTAAAAACTTACATTTAAATACTTGCGGCTAAATCTTGAAATATCTCAGAAGTTTTCTCGCCGCCGAGTCTGACTGTTACGCCACTTACGTAGAATGAGTGAACTTCCTGCTCTTCGTGAACGCGCCTGCTGTGAGTGGATGCGCACGCATTTCAGAGTTTTATGGCAAACCTTTGCATCAACAATGATACAATTCAATTTCAAAAACAATCGCTTCCAAAGGGAAATTAAATTTTGTAACTTATATTATTCAAAATTCTTCATATATTTATATGTACTTAGATGTATATAAATATGGCAAATCTTATCATAATTTACATTAACGAGTCATTCTAATGAGTAAATAATGTGCTTTACGTACATGTCAATACAAGGTGATGACCTAACGATTCAACTGTTATGAACAAACTGTTATTTTTCATGAAATGTAGAACTTTTAATATATTTAGCAGATTCATTCTCACAGAAAGTAAGCTTTTCTTACCTCAATACATTATTTTACAGCCCATTTATTGTATTATTTTATTTTTGTTTTTCTTTTTTACATTTTGGATTTATGTTAACGTGGACTTATATTCATAACGTTGAATAAATAAATAAAAAAATACACAAAAAAGTCCAATTGACTTGAAATGCCACAACTTCGGACTTACGGATTGTTATTGACGCTAACGGCTTGCCATAATGTGGGAGGAGGCTTCCTAGGGATCGCTGTCACGGACTGACAGGTCGCTCCCACCCGGTGTAGCCGTTAGCTCGGCGGTGCTTTCTGCTGCTGCTGCCTTGTCTTGGAATGGTTTAGCGCCAGAAAGGGAAGGGAAAACTGAGATGCGAGAACAATAAAACTCCAAGTTGGCTTCGTTCAAAAAGGAAAACAACAACAGCCAAACCACTCCGGTTGGAGAGAAAGAGGTAAGAAACGCACAGAGTTAGCCAAGGGGGGCTAACATTAGCCAGCTTTGCTGCCCTTGGATTAGTTAGCGAGCGAAGTGCTAAATGCAGGGAAGGATATGGACTAGCTAAACACCCCCGTTAACAAACATGGATGCTGGTTGCTTTCGTTTGATGCGGTGCTTGGAGATTATCCGCTTTAACCACAGTTTGATTCCGGAGCCAACCTGTTTTTGGTTCGCTTCTCAAATCTTTGCTCGGTGAAGTTATAACTACAATTCGGACTACCGCTGCTTTCACTATGACAGGTTTAGTTCTTGTCGTAACCTGTAGTAGTTGGGAGATAAATCTGGATTTACGTTTTGCGCTTTTGATGTCTCGGCTGACGTCTGTGTTTGAAACATTAGGAGAGACAGGTGCATTTGAGCTGATGGATAAACGTGGTTTTTATTTTTATGTTTTGCCTTTTCAGCTGTTACAGAGCAGTAGGAGACGTCATTAACTTTGTTTCTAACGCATTATGTTTGAATTCATGATCGAAATAATTCACGAATAAAAAAAACAACCTTTTTAAAGCCGATTACTAATGTAGATTTGCAGATATTTTCCTATCTTTGAAATATTTCACTATCCAGGTTATTCAGATTACCTAAACAATAGTAAGTTATATGTAATATGTACTTTATTCCCTCAGTAGCAGTCACTGGAAATGCACCAATCAGTCGGAAATTGGAATAAGTGACTAATAAAATGCATCAAAACAACATCCCACCATTTTGAATCTGTACATACAACCAACATCATGATCTCTTTGATGAGTTCAGGCAAGGGAGATGTTGTCTTGTAATCCCTTTATGTTCTATTTGATTCTATCAAGGGACCTGTGGTACATTTTTTTTGTGCAGTGCTTGCCGTTAAAATTTCCCTGTATGTGGGTTTAAACCACTTTTTTAATATTCAATTTCACTTATAAGAGGAACAAGAACATGTGAGTAAATAACGGAAGTGTTTGACATTTTGTTTTGTAGATTTTATTGTTTGTTTTTTAGGATTCTTTATCATCCAACCACAGTCCTAATCAAAGGTGTTTTTTTTTTAAATACATTGAAGTTAAACAGCTAGTTGCTTTCAGGGGAGCAGATAACAATTATTTGAGTTATCAAATATTCTGACGATTAATCGATTAATCAAATAAAAAAATTGACACATTCTGCTTATTTTTAATGTAACCACATACGTCTTAGAAATACATCAAAAATTCTCAAGTGAACAAATGAGTCAATTAATTTTTTTAATGAGAAGATAATTTTTTTACTCGGCACAATAGCATAACGTTCCTTTAGCGTACGCTTGATTATCAACTTTCTCTGCTATTCTAAGGCGTTGTTACCTTAACTAACAGGTGCAGTGTACGGCTGATCTGTTGCTTTTTTTTTTTTCATCAATTGATTAAAAATTGCCAATAAGTGCTTCATCAGATATTTATTTACAGAAATAGAACCAGGTGAGTTCTAGGTAGAACGTGTTTACAGACAGAGAAGGTTGGCTTAATTACTACTCTGTTCTATTAGCAAATGGTTGTTTTTTAGAGTCTCTGCACTCAGATCAATGATTATTTGATTACTAACTTAGCAGATTATTGTTACAATAATTGATTAATCACAATCAATCCGGTTAATCGTTTCAGCCCTAGTTCCTCTTAGATATTTTAAAGTCCAAAATGAATGTGCAATTATGTTTCTTTAGTTGCAACTTGTAATTTATTAGAAAAAAAGCAAAACTCATGTATACAAATTTGGCCTCAACTGGTTATAAGATGGTTTTTATCCCAGTAGGATCTGAAGGAAGTGTCACCAGAGTGTGAAAACTGAAAGTTAAAGCCAATCAGTGCATGTGATGCTGTAGTCACATGCAGCTGACATAAACCTGGGCAAGGTTTAACAACAGCTACAGCTTTCGACTGTCAGCAACAAGAGCTGTCTTTTATTGCAAATGCTGCAATAAAAGACAGAAGGAGACCAAGAGCAGCTCTGAATACACGTTCATTTTAGTTTTACAGCCATTTATAAAACAAAACCGCACAAATATTGGTAATATAAAGAATCAGGAGCAATAAAGTGATCTCACAACAATTAAGAACCTCAATGACACAAACCTAAAAGAAGCAAAAAAAAAAAAAGTATAAAATTTATACCATTAGATTCCAATAAGTAAAAAAAAACTCTGACATAGAATCCTAAAAGTCTGTAAAGTGTGAGCTGATCTTACATGCATCTGAAAATTAATTTAATAAAATTCCCCTGCGGTCATCATGGATAATAGGTGACGAAGGTAAATCTATGCAGCCGTTCCAGGTTGCTTTAGTCCAGATTATTCCTCCTTTGTGCTGCTCTGTTAACGTGTCTGCATCCATTAAGAAAACCAACGAGTGAATGCTGACAGAGTGCCGATTCACCATCAGCTAATGAATTGGACTGGCCGTTTATAGCCAACGGAGGATGAATCTCTGTGTCAAACACGCCGCTAACGTTTTGCTTTGCTAGCACTCTTAATTTTAAATTAATTGGAACTTTTAAATTAAATTAGTTTTTCTTCAAACGTAATCACCAGCTTACCTAAATAATGACTGATAATATTTTAAACCAGTGGTGACCAAAATCCCCAAACTGAAAGTATTCATTTCCCAATTAACAACACAAAAATATAATTACAAAACAATAAATACAACGTTCGCCTAAATGTATACACTTATTTACCTTTTTGGGATTATTATTTTTTAAGTCTATGAAATGTTTTTAGTTTATTCCCAGCAACAAAAGTAAGATTTTCCTGTACAACCTTTGCTGTATTTAGCCACATTTCGTGTAAAGTCATGAGCCATAACACTATTTTCTAATGAAGTTGCTGAGCTTCAGCTCACTGATAACTGATAAATGGAAAAATAGATAATAAAAAAGGGATAAATGATAAATGGATAAGTGAAAATGGGAAAATGAAAATGGAAAAGGATAAATGAAAAAGGAAAAATATGGAAATGAAAAAAGGCCAGGCAGAAATAAATCTGTGAATAAATAAATGTATAAATGAATAAATATAAATGGGAACAAAGGTGCCAATTACTCATTT
>CAEGAE010022335.1:0-22916 GCA_903067095.1 Girardinus metallicus | reverse complement strand
ACACACACACACACACACACACACACACACACACACACACACACACACACACACACACACACACACACACACACACAGGTTGTTTTCCATTACCTAAAAGCTGCATCCGTCTTCCACCTCTCATCCCCTACACACACTGCTTTAACCTGCTGTTTCATTTCCATCCCTTTGATAACATCAGGACACAGCATCCAGGAAAATCTTGTTTTAACCCCACACTCAGTGGATCTCATAGCATTAGCTGAGGTCAGTCTTGTAACCCACATCCTCCTCCACTCCTTCCTCCCCCCTGACTGCTTTCTGTGCCACTACATCCACCTGCCACATTTAGATCCACATTTAGACCTGGGGGCTGAATTATTGATGAAGGGCACTGTGACAGCTTGTTGCTCGTTACGTGATGAGATGCATGCAAGCATCAGCGGGCTGTTTCCTGAGCCGCAGAGGCTGCAGCTCGCATGTTACTCTTAAATACCACACAACTGCTGCTGGGGATTTTCATTATTCGTATGTGTTTTATGGAAGGTATTCATATACTGGAAACCTTTTTAGAAAGCAGTCGCTTCAGGCGACTGTATATACTAGCTAACGTCTCACATATCGAACAGTTTTTATTTTTATTTTAACAAAGCCGCGTCTGTCTGTGGGATATCAGACATGAGCGTCAGTGTGCAGTCAGACATGATACTGCCCAGAGTCTTTGATTGAATTTGTGTCAAGGAACCAGTCATACACATTATATTGAAGGAGTGCTGCAGGACCTTTGGACCTCTTTCATATCTTTACAAAAGTGAGTTTGACATCAGGCTTCAGATTTTGTAGATGAACTGATAGGTTGAAGCTCATCAAAGTATGATATTGTTTAAGAGACTTCAAAGATCTGACCAGAGATGTACCAGCCAGAGATTTTGAGTTGATTCCTGATTTATGTTTTTTCTGTAAAACTTTGACTTCTTATTGCTGATTGCAGATTCTCTGAAAGAGCTAAAATAATTAGCAATAAAAATATTTGTTTTTCTACCATTTCTGGCATTAACGTGATTATTTGCTTTAGTTAGCGAGGTGACATTTTAGTATGTTGTTTGTATGAAACAAATACACAATTGTTATGAGTTTAAATTCAAAGGTAACTTTAGCATCCTACATTAGCTCTTAGCATGATTACTGTGGTAGCTGCTACTGACGGTAAACATCAGTCATTCCTATGAAAAAGCGACGTGAAAATAACCAACAAAGTCTCACTCTGTTATAACAGCCTAGTTAGCAGGTGCTTTTCTTTTTTTCAGTGTGACCTTGTTGTCACTTTTTTTTGCCATCTTGCAGCTTGGCCTCAAGTACGTAACTATTAGCAGGCAGGATAAGATGAAGAGAGCTGGCAGGCAGCAGAGAGAAATGTGACTGATAGCGGTGCACTTCTTTTAATTAGACTGAGCTTTGTGTAGACACAGAGGCAGCATCCGAGCCTCTGGTTAAAGCACACTGAGACTGAAACAAGTCTTTACAGGTTTTCCATCAGAGCTGCACAAAATTAGCAAAACACCACGCTGCATTATTATTATTATTGTATCAAATCTATAGGATTAAGTCCCATAAAGTAAAAAGTCAAATCTCACCTAAAGTTGCATGCATTCTTTTTTTTTTTTAAAATGTTTGCACATTTAAATCTGTTTTGATAGGGCTGGACGATATGGCTTAACAAAATATCATTATATCAGTATTTCACATCAGTCGATATTGATAATTATTGATTAGGTTTTGGTTTTAAATATCGGAAATACGTCCAAACTGGTGGCGTGACCATTCCTGTTTTATCCAGTTTCCTCTAGACCCATTCTAATCATTTTCTCCTCTCGCTCCACACCTTTGTTGTTTTGTTTTTAAGTAGTTATGGGGTTTGCTGGCGAAACTGCAATCGGTGCACCTTTAATATTAGATGCACATGATTTGCCAAATCCAGCGGTGAGAAGCAAACATTGTGAGATTTAAGATGAATTGTAAATTAACTCATGCCACAAAAGCCACCAGCAACTACCTTCTCTGCTATGTTAAGACTTATTCCTCTGCAAACATATTATTAGAAGTACATTTAAGAAATACTAAATCTGAGATAAAATAGAAACTAAAAAAAGAATTGAATCCATCTAGGGGAGAGTTCTAATAGAGACTACAACATCACCCTCGGCCTTTTGTTCAATGTTATTAAAGAAAGTCACCGGTGGAATTCTTTGCCTTAACATGAGATTCCTTTTACTGCAGTGAACTCAAAGTTGAGGCAGAGCAACTTTTGATTCTCATTAATATTTTCAACTGTAGTTACTCGGTGTGTTCCCTCAGGACAATAGCATACTGCCAGTGGGTGGACAACGTGGAAGAAACCCAGAAGCTGCTGGCGATGAACGGTCCTCTGAGCGACACGCTGAAGTGGCTGCTGAGCCACCTGAACGGCAGCATGGTGCGCAGAGAGATGTACGGCCACGGCATCGGCCGTTTCTCCAAGGAGGAGGTCTACACGCTGATGGAGAAGGACATGAGGACGCTGGCCACTCTGCTGGGTAGGAGCAGGAAATCATCACCTCATTTATCATCAGCATCGTCACGATCAGCGAGAGAGAAGTTGGCTGGAAAGAAACTGGCCCAATCCTTAACTAGGATTAAGATAAAACGGTGACATGTGACGACGTGATTTTTATGGCAAAGGAGCATCTGAGCTCACGCTGTAAAATCTCTGCATTTAACGTATCATAACTTTTGTTTTGTCATGTAGGAGATAAGAAATACTTCATGGGCTCCAAGATGTCAACGTTAGATGCCACAGTGTTCGGCCATCTGGCTCAGGCTATGTGGACTCTACCCGGGACCCGGCCAGAGCAACTCATCAAAGGTTGGAGTCCTTTCAGCACCTTTTCACATTTTGCCGCATTGCAACCACAAACTTCAGTTGTATTTTATTGCAGCACTTTTTAACTGACAGACAGAAGATAACAGATGGTTTTTGAAAGGTTTTACAAATAAAAAAAATCAAACTTTGAGTCAGCAGAAAGGGAGAGCTTTTGGGAGCAGCAATTTTCAAGTCTTGCCAAAGTTCTTTAAATTAGATTTGGGCTTTGACTGGACCGCTGTCAGACATGAATATGCTTTGATCTAACCCACATTTGTGAAACTGCAGCCCTCAGATGGATTTTAGAGGTGCCACTGTTCCAACACACCTTAATCTGTCATTAGCAGCACTCCGTAGAGGTTGATTGTAAATTACTTTGTGTTGGCTATTACATAAAATTGGTTATAAGCTTATATCCCTATATACTATAAGGGTACAAATACTCCTATACTTTATAGGGGTAAGAAGTATGTCACTACTTGTGTCAAAGTAGGTCAACTAAAAGGTATTTGACAGATAAATGGTCAAGACAAACTTGTATGAATATATATATCAGTTATTATCAGTGTTTCGCCTTTTCCACCACAAGTTAAGTTTAAATAAATGTTGATTCACACCAATCTGAAAAAATATGTGAATTAAGAGCTTTAGCTTTTAAATCTGAAACGCACATAATAAAACCTAATGAGGGCAATGTTAAGCAAATGTTATAAATACCATTAGAAAAAATTACATTTTGAGATTTCAGTCAGGAAAAGTGTGAAATTTTGAAATGAAAAACATGTGGGAACCCCTTCAGTATGATTTGTCAAAACAGAGACTGTAAGATCTGATACAACAGCTCCATTATTTACAGCTTATTCCAGAGTAAAACACATATAAAAGGTTCACACAGATTCACCACCTGTTTAACCTTATTTTAGTTTGTTTTTTTTAAACCGTAACATAAATAATGTTTTGTTCTGGATGTTTTGTTCCGAGTTTTGTCGCTTAGTCCAATCGAACCTCTGCTTTGTAAGCCAGTGCCTCAGTGTCGTCCTTAAACCTGGACTGCAAATGTAAACTTATCTTCCGAATTGGACTGATTAGCTCTAATAATCCATACAACTACAAAAGTGGCCAATTAAGATTTGAAGGGTAAAGACACAATGAAGCTGACTTATGCAGAAGGTTTTCTATAGCTTTAGGAAATCCTGAGGAATATTTAATGATGTTTTACTTTTGACCACAAGATGGCAGCGGTCTTTTGCTCAACAAAAGAAGTTTTGAGTACTTTTGTGTTTAATCCTTAAACTTCATCTGCTAAGAGAATAATAATCACTTTTTCTAGTTAGAATGTGACAAACAAATACTAAAATAGCTCTTCGTCACATGGGGCAATCATTTCTCCTAATGATGAGAGAAAGAAAACTTTTACAACCAATCTTTAAGAAACAAACTTGATGTGTGAATCTCTAAAATTATCTCTCTATAGACACAGAAGTTAAAGGATCAGTATAACAATCAGAGTTCATGGAGAGCTTCGGTAGGCATCAATTATCAGGGCTTGACACAGATTCCCAGCTTGTTTTAGGTCTGAACTTTGATTGGGCCATCTTAACATGTAAATATGCTTTGATCTAGAAAGTGAAACTGTAGATTTTCTCTTCTTTTTTTCTCTGACATGTTTCCATCCAGAATCACACAGAGCAGAAATAAACCACACATCCATACCTTTAAAAAAAAGCAGCAGTTGCTCGGTCAAAAAAAAAGCATCCAGAGGAACAAGAAACGACTGAATGCAGTAAGATTCCAATTCTGGAATTATTTATTGCGCCAGGATGTGGTACCAAGACTTATTGCCAAAAAACAACTAGCTAGGTTTTTTTAAGTGTTGGGCTGTTTTTAGAAGCAGTTGAGACCCAACTTGAAGTACAAAAACATGTAAAATGTGAACAGAAACCAGAGTTTTTAACTCTTGCGCTGAAACGCCGTGTCTGTGATTAATGTCTTCTCAGGAGAGCTGATCAACCTGGCCATGTTCTGTGAGCGGATGCGAAGGAAGTTCTGGCCTGAGTGGTTCGTGGAGGTGGAGGACCTTTATTACGACGGAGACAGTGAGAGCAGCAGCAGTAGCACCCCTGCAGGCCTGCTGGACTTTGGCCTGTTCTCCAGGACTGACACTCTGGATGACAGTGACAGCGGCAGCCAGTCCACCAGACACACACACACACCCTCCCCCGAGTCGGACCACTCGCTTTTTGACTCGGACGTGGGGACGGGCTCCGAAAACGACATTCAGCTCAAAGAGGAGATAATGCCAGACCTGGAGGTTTGAGTTGTGACCGGTACGATCTTGACAGGAAAGCGGAATAGCGGACGCAGCAGGCAGCTCCAGCCAGCTCCAGCCTGTCCAGATGACGCTTTGGAGAAACTAGTCCAGCATCTCCACTCGCTAATTCCAACTTCCCCCAACAGACTGGGTGTTTATATGCAGAGGATACAAAGGAAACCTCATAATAAAACACATAGCGTACCCGTTCGCCCCTTTCCTTACCATCCGAACTGTCGCATTGGCAGTTCCTCTTTGCCTTATTTGTCTCGTCCTCAGATCCAGAAGTCGCCGGCGCAAAAGTTACACAAACGAAACGTCAGATCTCATGAGTAGCGCAGCGAAGGAGGAGGAAGTGCTGCAGATGTGACAGGTGGCACTTCACTTGCTACGAGATGATGCAACTAATCACCATTCTGCCATGTGTCAAAAACACGTAAATCCATTCCAACAGGTGCAGATTGATCATGTGGCTCAAAAGGGAACAGCTGCCGTGTCTCTGCTGTTTACCATGTGCTGAATAGTAAACACAGACAACAGTGAGTGCCACTTCTGGTCCGTCTCAAATCCTCATGTCATTTCCTTTATGCTGCTGTGTATTGTGGAAATCTGATTAAAGACGCGGGAAGAAGGCCTATGACTTCATCATCTCTAACCCAGGTCTAGTTGCAGGTTTATTGGATTGAGAGCAGAAGAAAGAATTTGTGCCTGTATCAGTTACCAGATTTCATTTTGAGTAATTATTTACATGCACTTTATGTTTAAGCTTCAATTTTATTCATTTATTTATTATTATAATGTGTCAGAGCCATATTCGACCACCAGATGGCGGCATAAGACATCCGTTTTGCCCTTCGTCTGCTGTAACACATTGCAGACTTCTGCAGGAGATGTGAGTCATTTACTGCTACAAAGTATTTGTCCTTCATTCCTGACATTGTAATTCATATTCATTGGTGACTTGTCATACAGCGTGTAGGTGTTGTGTGTGGGCGCATGCGTAACTGCAAACTGAAACTGAGCACACCGCAAGAAATCAGCCTTAGTGCTCAGAATATTTATAAAGTGGTGACATTAGTATTTTTTTTTTTTTTTGGTTCTATCATATTTTATTAACAGTGCCATTTAATCTTTTTCTAATGAGTTTATGTTTACGAATATATATTTTTTATTATGTTTTTTTCTTATTGCTGTCAGAGATGTATTATTTTTGCACTAATGGAATTTTTTTTTTTTTCACTTTATGTTAAAGGAAAGTCTGCTGTGAAGGCCAAAAAGAGATGCTATGACGCATGTAAGATGGGAAACTAAAGCGGTCCTGGTAATGACTATTCAGTGAGGGAGAATGCATCGCTACTGTTAGCTGTGTGGCTGTGAATGTTACCCTGCGCGAATGTCATCAGTGAGACAGTTCATGAAAAGCTCTTTATGGACCGAGACAGGATTTCAAACCAAAAGTAGCTAGATGAGAAACGTCTGAGTAAAAACATGGAGCAGGAGTATCTGGGGAGCTTTCAGGTAGAAGAGCTCAAAACGGCAACGTGATGGATGTACAAATGATTACACAACATGAAACCAATAGTAGACATGTGGATACATTTGTTTCTACCGCCGGTAAAGATGCATGAAAAGCCTTAAAATGAATTCATCTTTCCTTCCTTTACCATCATTTCACGTTACCATTTTTCTTTTTTTCATCCAATTGTTAATTAAAGGTGAGGGGAAACCCAACATTGGAAATAAATATTAGTCTTGTCCTGTTAAATCTAATGAAGTTGGCGTTGACAGAAATCTTTGGCCTCTTTGAACAATATGCCTAGATGGTCCATCCTGGGTTTTATTTTTTTCTATTTCCCATTACAGTCCAGCAGATTGTCATGTAAAATCTCCTGGTATTTTAATGACTTGATGTTGCCTGGCACTCTAATGAGCTTCCCGGGCCCTTTGGAGGACAAGTAGACTCAGCACCACATGTCCTCTACCGTACCTAATAACGGGCATGAGATCATTTTCTGCATTTTTTATTTTTTTTTTATCCTGCATTTATGCCAGAAATAAACAAGTGACTTAATATTTTATGCTGAAAAGATCAGTCATCGTCTTGTCTGACAGAAAACACGACACTGTGTTTTAGTAGTACTACTGAAGTTAAGTAAACCATATGTTTACATTTGTGATGGTTGGACAAGTTGTTGTTTTTTTCTGCCATGCTTCACAAATGAAATGTAGGTTGTGTGTAATCAGTTCCCCAACAGTGAGCTTTGAAGATGTTTTTCTTCTTCTCCTGTACAATACTGCTCAATGCGTAGTGGGAAGATAAAAATGTATTAACACCTGGTCTAGTGGCTTAAAGCAACAGGTTCCTGTGTCAAATCACAGGGTCATCCCAGGAAAACAGAACGTTATGGACTACTAAGAAGTTCCTAGAAAGTCAACTAAACGACTAAAAATAAATCTATTTAAAAAAGCTTCAGCTACATTTATGTCCAAAAGGATTGTTGGGGGTGCCCACAAGTTTGATTTCAATAAGCACAATTACATTTTTAATTGGATTATCCTGACCTTTTTCTGTGTAAAATTATGCCACTGCAATACAAGGAGTAATTTTAGCGTTGTTCACACATCTTTACCACTGTTACCAGTAAATACACGTCTGTATTTAAAATTGGTCAAATTAGAGAATACATTTCCCACACATAGTGGTTTATAGACCTCCATAAAACAAATGAGATGAGTGGAATTTTATTTGCCACTTTTTTTTTTTTTTTTACACCTTCTGCTGCTCTGAATTGTCTGGAACAGTCGTCACCAGATGAATGATTTCTCAGAGTAAAGCTGTTACAAAAAGTGAGAAGCTTGTATATTGAGTAAAAAAAAAAAAAAAAAAAAAAAAAAGACTCTCTTTGTGAAATGACAAGTTTGTCAAAAGCTATCTGCAAATCACTTCTTTTTTTTTTTTCCCAGCGACACCACCTCTCTGTTTTGTTTTGGTTCGGTATCGCTGCTCTCATTAGCATCCTTCCTAGAAGCAGCAGGCCTCTCATTCAGCAGAGGGAAAACCGAAACCCCATGTACGATGATTGCTCCAAAACAAATGACTCGCCAATTAAGCCAGTGCCTGGCTGGTGAAGTGCACCAACTGAGCGTTTGGCAACCAAACAGGAAGATATGCTGCTCGAGGTTTCTGTACAAAACTGGAAATAATTAGAAAGTTCATGTTAACCCTATGTTTTTTTTTTTTCCAAAGCAAGGAGCCATTTACCGATATGAAGGTTTTAAAAAGTTTAAAATATGCTTAGATTTGCGGCATCACATGGCGGCTGGTTAGAGGACACAAACCTCGACTCGTCCGTCCCGAGCTCGACGACCCCTTCTTGGTTTTCTGCCACGTTACTGTTGAATAAAGGACGCTAGTGTCGAAATAATTCTTATAAAAAAAAATGTGCTAAAATTTGTGGCGTCGCGTGCGCGGTGGTATGATTAGAGCGAGCACACAGAGCCCCACACCTGGTCTCGAACTTGGTTCCTACCCCCATAATCCCTGCCCCATTACGATGGAATAAAGACGGTTAAATGTTTTACAAAAAAGCTGATTTCAAAGTTTTGAAGTCCTTTTTAGCTGGATAAAAGAACGACTAAAGTGGCATGTTTTCTCTGGCTGCTTGGACCATGGATTAATGTAGAGCTGGCCCAACCAGACTGCACACTGCCAATCAGTCTGTTGAAAAAAAGGTAGGAACATTTCTATACCCCAAAAGAGACAAGTTATGGTTCTAAGAATACTTGAAGCGTCTTCATTTTTTACATACTCTTTTATTTTTGTTTAAAATAGTTGTGTAAATGACATAATACTATAAAATTCCACTCACATTCATTGGTCTGGGACAGAAATGGTCGATTTTAGCAGCTGGGCACTAAAACCAAAATTATTTTCATGTCACCGGACCGTTCAGTAACCTGAAGGCTGCCTAGGTTTTCTAATGGCTTTAGCTCAGAGCTCGGTTCTTGGACTTTAAGGTTCTGTTTCCAACATGTTGTCTTGTCTGACCTGATCGATCCAGTCACCACAAACCGTACAGTTGGACTGATTTTATCAAGCCATATTAAAACTAGATGTCTTGTTTTTGGAGAAATGTCATAGCAATTAATGCCGGTGTAATGTAAATATTGTGTGACAATGTGTATCCTGCTGTATGTAGGTCTGACTGACTGATCCAACTACCCGTGGCTGTGCAGTCATAAAAAGTGGGGCGACTGGAGGATTTCAATAAAGCCTAGCTGTGACAATTTTAAACATCTTGTTAAGATTTTTTTTTCCATCTCCTGAGGGAGTAAAGATGGTATGGCAGATGTTACTTTTTTTTAAAATATTCCTAATTGTCATATTTCTGGTTGTATTTTCTGTGTTTGATTGTGTTATCAAACCGGCAAACAGGTTCCAATCATTCAGGTGCCAAGGGGACCTGCCAGCTGCTGGAGGGTGAGCCAGTAGCAGCAGAGATTTACTGAAGGTGAAAAGAAAGGAACTAGGGGATGTTGGGAAGACAAAGTTCAGCAGGGGCAAACGCAGGAGTAACCAGGAGCAAAAAGTGAAAGGAGGGATGAGAGGAGGAGCAGGTGGTAGAGTGGAGGGAGAGAGAGAGACAGAGGGTGAAAAAAAAAAACAGAGCTGGGGATGGAGGGATTGCTGGGAGTCACAGGGGGAAGAGGAGAGAGGGAATGAAAGAAATGAAATGTAGAAAGAATTTTCAGTGAGGAGGAGAGGAAAGATGTGGAGGGGCTGAGGTGGCTGGGCTACAGGGGGCCTGAGGAGAAGATTCGAGGGCCACGGTTCAGGAACCAGGCTCCCGGGGGACGGAGCAGGTGCAGGCTGTGAGCGAGGCCTTTGGGCCTGACGGGGTTGCCAGAGCTTAAAACAATCTGCACTGCTCCTTTTTTTTTTTTTTTTTAATTTGGCTCTGCGAACAGCCCACCCTCCTCTCTCTGACTGTCTCTCCCTTTCTCTCTACGCTTAACAGATCAGCGATCCACAAAGAGGGGTAAACACACACGGAGCAAAATTAAAATCAGAACTCCCCTGGCTCAGCAAAACAAATTAGAGCAAACAAATTACGGAGAGTCAACACACAAAACGGGGAAGCATCTGTGGCTCTCCGGACCGCCGGAGTCGGTGGCTGATTCCGACACCGCGAGTTCGACGTGTTCCTTTCTACTCATCCTGCCAACAAGCCCCATCGTGCTCTACCTGGCTTTAAAGGGGCGGCATTATGTGTTTTCCAGGCACAATAGCTGCGTTTCTATTGACCATACAGTTCCGCAATTTAACATTCTGAAAATAAATTTGCTTAATGCCAATTTACCAAGGCTTGTTTTTTGGATAAAAAAGTTTGTCGCTAAGATGATCAACAACCGGATGTCGCCACCGGCACAAACCACGAAGAAGAAGAAGACAGGAAGTGGTAGGCGGATCACAACGCGGCATGTTTTTTAATGACTTATCGTGTTAACAAGGCTGTTTCTTATTTAACGGAAACATTACAATTTGGAAATTGTGCATTTTTGACAAATGTGGAACACTGACAACGTTTTGCATGCATTATTTAAGGAAACACGGATTATGTTAATGTCACACATGACTTAAAAGAAATGTGACTTTACAATTTTAATGCCTTGAAATTGGGCCTCTGTCTCTTTAAGAAGCTCCAGCTTTTTTCGGCCCGTCAACAGTTCCTCCGTTAAGCATACAGAAACTGTAGAGTGCCTTCAACTTTTTCCATAGTTTCACATCATAATCTTAAGTTTTGACGCATTTTATTGAAATTGACCCTCTTAGAATAACATGAAATAGTGTGTCACTTGAAGTGGAAGGAAAAGCATGTGAGATTTTGTTCTTTTTTTACTAGTAAAATGTATCATATTTGCAGAGCATTTGTATTCAGTCCCACGTAAGTGAATATTAAAGAGGAAATACTTTTCACTCATAGCTGTAAGTTTTTTCTAGAGACAGAAATCCCCCCCCAACCCCCAACACATTTTTGCAAAATACCTCAAGCTCAGTCGAACTGTTAACATCAATTTGCTGCAGATTCTTGGTAGCATTTTGGTCTGGACTTGAACTGGGCCGTTCTGATATGCTCAATCTGTGTCCTCAACCGTTCTTACCATCTTCCCTGTCGCTGCTGAAGAAAACCGATCCCGCAGCATGACGGTGCTGATGCCATGGGTTATGGCGGCGTTGCCGTTAGTCCTCAGCTGCTTGTACATTCTGCTGGAGCGCCAAAAAAGTTTCATTTGTTACATGGTTTGTGGCAGTTGAGAATAAGATGACAAATGTAAGAGGACAAATGTAAAGGACTACACACACACTTCTAATATGTTTATGCGTAAAAAAAAAAAGAACAACTATGTTTTTTTTTTTTTAATTCCTTCCAGGTTATACACTGCAAAAACACATTTTACCAAGTAACTTTGGTCTAGTTTTTAGTGCAAATATCTCAGTGCACTTCAAATACAACAAAACTAAACTTAAATGTAACTTTTCAGCTTTTTTAAAGTCAATAATTACTTGATATTGATGAAAAAGCAATTGTTCCACTGTAACCCTCACAACTTGAGAAAAATATCTTGTTATAAGTTAAATAATCTGCCAATAGAAATATTACGTTTTAAATCAATATTTAAGAATCATCGACTTTAAACAAACTCCTATTTCTTGCTAAAAAGTTGCTTATGAGTCAGTCTTGTCTTATTTCAAGTGCACTGAGATATTTGCATTAGAAACTAGACCACAGTTACTTGGTGAAATGTTGTGTTTTTGCAGTGTAATTATGTGCTACTTATTCATCGCATTTAGTCGTATTAAGATGCTTTACAATTCGTGATCAAACTGTGACAAAACACTGAAAAAGTTATGGTAGTCACTTTGTATTTTTACTTATTTTTTTGCAGACTGATCTCACTTAGCTCCCTCCCTGAGCCCTGTGGCCCCTGTGGCCCTCTGGCAGTGTCTCTGGCCTGTCCATCTGCCTCCTGCACCGCCTGGTTCTGGTGGGACGTAGGCCATGGAAGACCCCTCTCCACACACTCTCTCCGAACACCGTGAAAAGCCCCCAGGCCAGCTGCTCCGACTCCAGAATCCGCCCGCCGCTGCCAGGTGGGTCCCAGGATGCACAGTAGGACCTTTACACACACACACACACACACGCGCGCGCACACCGAGCACGTGCACACTCCTCACAATAGCAACACATATGCTCAGTAAGCCTCTTTACAAATGGAGGCGCTGCAACACACATGGTTACATGGGTGACCCAGACGAAACACCGCGGCGCTGGCGGGTGCCAGCTCTTTACACAGAACCCTTGCAGGCTCAGGTGCGTCCCACAGCTCGCTATAATAGGCTGGGTTCGCAGGGGTGGGACGCCAACAGGTGGCGCTGTTTTCTTTACTAATTACGGCTTTATTTATTCATTGGCATGTGGAAGCTTCCAGATGACTTTGGCCGGCCTTGTGGTTTGCAGAATAAAAGCCACTGTGTTTGCGTTTGGGTGAGTGCGTGTGTGTGGGTGTGTTTGTGTGTGTTTTGGGATTTTTTCCCCTTCTTTTCTATGAGGCACAAACCATGAGATTCTTTACTAAACTTTGCAGAAATTTGTGCCTGGTTGGTGCAACCGTGCGTCCTGTCGACAGATCTTCGCAGGGTGAATATTTTTCTTAAAAATGGCGCCTCGTTTGTAAAGGACAGACGACTTCATCTGCTATTGACTCTCGTTTGGTGTTCGTTATTAATTTCCAATTGATGTTTTGAAGAAAGGAGACAGATTGGCGTTAACAAATAAGAGCCTCAGTATGAACCACGACTGCACATTTGTCGGGACTTTTTCGAACGAATATGGCACCATTTAGAGAAAAACGAACAGCCTTTTAAGTAGCTTAAGATTTATGCTAAAGGGAAACATGGAGACAACAAAGAAATAATCAACTTTCCTAACTTTCTGTTCTAAACTTCTGTTTTTGTAAGAATTGAGGTCAAGGCCATTCTCGAGTGTTAATTTACATCTCAGTCTACGTTCAAAGCAAATACGACTTTTCCTTTCCCACTTAAGAACTAGAGGTATGTGACACTGCACATGTTGGTATCTATCCAATACCAGGTGAATACAGGGTTCGTATCGCAGACATCAATACCCATACTGATACCATTGCCGATACTCAATAAGTATGATTTATCATCAAACTTCTAACTGCTGCCGTTTTTGTGATTTTATTTTTGAATTATTCAGCTAAAACCTAGGACAGAATTTAGATAGATTTATAGGCGTCTGTTACGCACTTTGACGACATATTGAGATGATGAACAGAAGCAAATGGAAAACTGCATTGTTTTCTAAATAAACAAAGACCACAAAAATGATCTTAAGCAATCGATCTTATCACCCCGGTATCTATCTGATGCCGATACTGACTTGGTATTAACACTGTCGATAGTTTGGATCGATCTGTCCACCTCTGCTGTAAGAACACTGTACAAACTGTCACATATGGTTGCGGCAGCGTCGTGGTGAGGGGCTCTTTCGTTGCCAGTGTTCTTACAGAAGCGGGATGGAATAACGAAGGAGGAAAACTACATCGAAAGTCTTCAACTTCACCTCCTTCCATTAGAGATTTAAAACTCGGACGTATTTGTGTTCGGTCCAACGGAACAATGATCACAAACATAAATTAAAACTGACTTTTGAATGGATAAAGTTAGAAAAAATTCAATATCTTAAATGGCTGTTCCAACGTTCTGATTTCTACCCTGCAGAAAATGTCTGGACTGTCGTCTAAAGCCACATTTCTACCAGGACACCAAGCGACATACGTTAGCTGGATGTTTCCAAGCTACGGAGCTTCCACCTCATATAGAGCCCCTTTCCTCACTCTGCTCCTTCAGACTAGCCAGCAGCAATTAGCAAACACATGGTGGAACTGACCATATGTGCTGCTACTCAGTGCAACGCTGGTAAAAAATGTTGTTAAAGGGTTAAACTCCTGAAGGCGGAGTTTCAGAAAGAGCAGGTGCTTCTTAAAGAGACAGAGGCTCAATTTCAAGGCGTTAAATTACATAATCGAATTTCTTTTAAGTCATATTTGATGTATGTAGTATTTTTTAAAACAATTGAAAGTAACATGGTTTCTTTGATCGTGTTTTAAAATGGCATTGTATGGCTGGAAAAACATAATACTGACCCTTTAACAATTTCATCTGCTCATTAAAATTACAATGAAAGCCCACACAGAGCATCAGGAAGTTCTGCATGCACATTCTGCCACTTTGTTCTCAATCACACAGCTCCAGTACTGTCTGTTTGTCTTTTCACAGAGTTTCATTCAATCCCTTGACGGATCTGACTCAGGAGTTCCCAGAGCTCTTTGGACTCCCGTGGCAACAACAGGAAGTCTTTACTTCAAATGACATCAGACACGAGGCCTCAGAAGATTTACAAAAATTGACTCAGTTACACCCGCCAACGGATTCATCTGGACGCTGACGCTTCAAATGGAAGCTCTTTTCTCCCTTCTCAGACACACAACCTTTTCAGGTGAAGTCTGTTTTTTTTTTTTTTGTTTTTTACAGCTCTCTTCTCTCCCTTCGGTGCAGAGCCGAGCACCGTTTAATCTTTCACATCTAAATTTGAACCCGTCTATTTTCCCTTTTGCCAAAGGCTAAGCATGTTTACAAGAAGTTGCGCACGTATTTTACAAAGCCTTTTAATTATATTTTGCTGGCAACAACGGCGCCGCTGACTGGATCGTGCTCACGGGGCGGTGTTTGGAGGGAGCCCCGTTCATTAGTCGTCGCTGGGAAGCGATGCGGTGTTGACGGTGTCCTGCCGTGCGAGAGACCTGGGTTAAAGTTCATCCTACAGACGATGGGTTTGAGTCGTTACACCGGATCAAGAAAAACAACCGAGTTTATTTCAATTAGCTTTGTTGATGAGGTATATTTTGACAAAGTTGACTTTTTTTTTTTTTTTATCATTCTCATAAACTGGATTAATAATGCTGAATTGCCTACAAGCAAATACTGGGAATTTAGGTAATTGTTAGGAACGTACCTGCATGTTTTGATGTAAAATTTATTTACCACAATGAAAACAAGTTGGTGAGTTATGCCTTGCAAAACTATTCATGCTCCCAGATAAAATCCACAAAGTTCAACATATTTTTTTGGGGGGGGATTTTATGCGGTTGGTCATTAAATCAACATGAAGTAGTTAATAAATGGAGAAGGGGGAAAAAAAGCTGAATTGTACCCCATAAAGAGTCAGTGCTTTGAATCAGCTTTGCACACTTCACCGGCTACGTTTCTGCCAGCGTTGCACATCGAGAAATGAAATATTTCCCAAAAAATATTTCTAATTCTAAAAAAGTTTCCCCTGGCTCAAAACAACAAGATACATTTCATTTTAAATAATATGTAAATGTACATTCTTAAGCAAGAAACGCCTGCAGGACAGGGAAAACAAATTTTGAGGAGGCTGTTTAGAAAACATTTTAAAATGAATGTGAAAGGAAAAAGAAAAAAAGAAAAACAAAACTTGTGCCTTTTGGGAAATATTTAATTGTCACGTTAAACGTTGTTAAACTCCATATTTTGGGGGGATTTTATGCGACTGGTCAACATGAAGTAGTTAATATCTGAGAAGGAGAAAAAAACTGAATTGCACACCATAAAGAGTCAATACTCTGAATCAGCTTTGGACACTTTATTGGTTATGTTTCTGCCATCTTTGAAAGTCGAGAAATTAAATATTTCCAAAAAATCTCCCAAAACACACAGGTTTTATTTTCATTTTTTTTCCACCCTTCTATATTCATTTTAAAACATTTGTTATAAAGCCTCCGCACATTTGTTTCCATTGTTATTTTTTTGAGGGTGGTGGGGGAAACGTTTCTTGTTTAAGTATCTAAATTGACATTTAATTTCCACACGTTTGTTGTTTTGAGTGCAGAGAAACTTTTGACTCTGACGGTTTCTGGCTTGTCGGTTGGCCGTTCGTAACAGTGAATGTTCTGCAGTCTCTACCAGGCTTTCTTCCACGACCGCCTGACTCGCCTTCCCGTCAACTTTCTCCAACATTTCCATCCCCGCTGAAGAAAAACATCCACCCGTCTCGACGCTGCCATCATCATGACGTGCGAACACGGGGATGGTGCGTTCAGGGCATGCAGTTAAAATATCCTACGGCATATCATGTTTTGTATTTGGTTAGACGGTTCCGTCAAGAGACTTCCTCACCTGAGCTGTAAATATCAAAGCTGCCACGGGCATTTTGGCTGCTTCACTTTAAAAAAAATAATAAGATCAAGTCTGTAATTCCTTGACAATAAAAGTACTAAAAAGTACTTGTTCCATTGGCAGATTATTTCACTTATAACATGGGGAAAATGTCTCGTAATAAGTGAAATAATCTGCCAGTGGAACTTGAAAATTGACCTGTAAGTTAGTTTTATCTCATTACAAATGTACTAAGATATTCAAACTGGAAACTAGGCCAAAATACTTGGTAAGATTTTTGTGTTTTTGCTGTGCAAAGATTAAACTATTGAAATTTGCGATACTGCGACAGACTGGTGACCTGTCCAGGGTGACCCCGCCTCTCACCCGGGACGTAGCTGGAGATGGGCACCAGCAACCCTCCCGACCCCATTAAGGGACAAGGGTGAACAGAAAATGAATGGATGGATGGATAGATGGAAATTTGCGATAAACAAAAACAATTTAGCAAGTGAAACGACATGTTACAGCTTGTATTTGATACCTGTTGGGCTCCTTTGTTGAATTAGTATGTAACAGTTGAGAAAAATAGGTTTTTCTGCTTTTTCGCAGCCGACATTTAACATTTTCAGAGAAGCTCCAGCTCCAAACCCCCAAAATACATAAATAAATACATTTAAGAAAAAATACCACCGGCTAAAAGCAGTTTAAGCTCAAGTTCGGTTTCAAAGCCTGTGTGCTTCTAAACTACCAGGATTCACTTCACTTCTCACAGAAATGTTGTGACGTTGAGATGCATGTAAATCAAGAGTTTATAGAGTCGGAGTGAATCTGGACATTATTCAACAGCCTAAACCTCACTTTTTACAACATAAAAAGATCATTTCATCTCCGTCTAACATCGTGATGAATGTCTTCTGAACAGCTTTGGGGGTAAAGTATAAAAATGCCAAAAGAAGTCTGATTTCTCTGGTTCTAGATTGTTACAGCTCCTGCACAAAAACATCTGTATATAGACTATAAAACTATCTAAAACTGTTGATTTGATGCGAATTAATAAATTAATCTGTAAAATTAATTTCAAAGGTTGTTTTTAGGGAAAACAGTTTTTTCCCCCCCTTTTTAGTTAAAACATTTTCTTCTATGGTAAAACATTGAGTCCAGCACTATTTTCAACCACAAAAAAGACAACTACAATGCCATCTAACCATGAAATAAAAATCCCTTAATTTTAAGGTGGAATATTTGTTTGTTTTTTTAGCAGTCTGAATCAGTTTCTAATTTCTGTTTGTTTGTGTCTCTGATCTTCTTTGACTTTTTAAACTTTCGCTTCACTTTTCCAGACATTTGGAGCAGGAGTGATTCATTGTGTCTCTTTTTATTCTGGGTTTTTTTTTTTTTTTTTTTTTTTTTCACAGCCCAGACACAAACATCCATGGTACCAGGCCTTATTATAACTTCCCTTCTGTCAGCCTCTTATCCATTCCCCCCAGTGTACCTCTCCTCTGTTCTCCACCTTCCCTCCTCTGCCCTCCGCCTCGGATGCTATCTCCATCCGCTTACGCCCTAATACCCCGATTGTTTAGCTCTAAAAACAATAATTAGCAATCCCAAAACGACAACCAGGGAAGTGAATTTAACAGATTTTCTTTTTCTCTCGTGTGTTCGTTTTCCCCCCTCTCTCTCTCCTTTTTTTTTTTTCTTTCCTCACAAGAGCAAAGTCAGGTTGAGGGAGGACTCGGGGAGGTGTTGGCAAAGCCTCTAAACTCTCTGGTATTATGGCGGATTATTTTGTGCTGAGATCCTGGCTTGTGAGGCAGTTTTCTCTCTCTCTCTCTCTTCTCTCTCGTCCCTTTCTCTTTCTGGTTGTGGCAGACACGCTAGGTAAACAGTTTGTGTCACACTTGATTGCGTTGGAGAAATTAAAAAATGGCAATCACAATAGGCCAGGGCTGGAGGGCGAGGAGCGAGGGGAGGGGAACGGAGGAGCGGCGGGGCTCCGACACCATAAGACCCCGGCTCTTTGGGGACCCCTGGTACGCGGTGTGACAGAGAGGCCGTCACAGCCGCGACAATGCGGGACTTCGTCCTTCAGAGAACACACCTCGCTTTCAGTGTCAGAGTCTATCTGCTCTGGGCCATCTGCTCGCCTTCTCCTTTCTGCAAAACAAAGTGTTTGAATCTGGCTCAGTTGCTCCAGTGTTTACTCTCTGCCTGTTTGGAGGCGTGTGTGTGTGTGCGCGTGTGTGTGTGTTTTTTTAAGACATATTCCCTTTGTGATTTCTATATCTATACAGCCAAAGCGTGTAACATCTGTGTCTCTCTCACCATGTCATCTGGGCAAAAGCACAAAAAAACAAAACAACCCACCGGCTCGTTTACAGCTGACCCAGAAAACGTTCGGCTCTGGACGGTGTGGCTGAAATGCCCATCGCCAGATTGTAATTCTCTCCGTGTTGGAATATATATGTGGATATAAGGTGCAGGGGAAACAGCTGGGCAGGATGTATGAGAGAGAAATCCATATCTGTGTTATGCAGTAACAGTGCAGGCCGATAGAGGGCAGTGTGTTGCTACATTAGAGAGCCTGTAGCGCGTGACCTTATGAGAAGAACAGAAAACTTACTGCCTTTTATCTCCAAGCTTTCTAATGTGTCTATGTTACACTCCCTTACGACATCAATGTTTAAGTTTGTACTGTATTCTATGAGCTTTTATCTTTTATTTTTGTTCTGATCATGTTTCATTTTGATTTAAAGTTTTACTCTGCTTAATTTGCTGGTATTTATTTTATTGATATTTTTCTTTAGATTTCAGTGTTTTGAGTTTACAACATCAGACAGTTTTGATTTGGCAGGGCTTTACTTCTGTGTGCAAAAAAATCCCTTAATAGATGAAACTATTAGGATTACAAATAGTTTGTAGAACTGTTTGAAGATTTTGCAAACTCAAATATGTTTACAAAATATGTTTTTGTTTTTTTTTCTCAAACCAACACTGAACACGTTGTCTGCAGTCTGTCTCTCCCTCGTAGCTTCGGTCAGTTTATGGCGTCAAGGCGATCAAGTCTTCCCTGATTGGTTA
Organism: Girardinus metallicus; assembly: GCA_903067095.1. Lineage (NCBI taxonomy): Eukaryota > Metazoa > Chordata > Actinopteri > Cyprinodontiformes > Poeciliidae > Girardinus > Girardinus metallicus. The sequence continues at coordinate 3,380 of CAEGAE010022335.1, read as the reverse complement.
TCTCTCTGCTCAAAGAAAACTGTTTTCTTTTTACTGGATTTGCCAATCTAAGAACATTACATACATATTACATAGTTGTGCCACAATATTCTTACTGTTAACTGCACCAACAGAAAGGGAACCCCAGAAATCTTGAGATCTAAAATTGAGCTAGGCGGAAGAACAGCCTACCGTAGCGCACAAGAAGCATTCGGTTTAAAAAATGTGAACCTCTAATCGCCTAGCTCAGCTCCGGAATTGACAAACAAAACTGATTTAAAATCAGCAATGAAAAAAATACTCCACCATTGAAAATATGAAACAGATATTAGTTAAGTAGATTGTACTTGGAAGGTATTCCAAACTAATTCCATTCGAATCATCTTAGATTCTCAACAAAAACTTTAATGTCATCTTTAAGATGACTTTTTAAATACAAACTTGTTCACCTGCACATTATCAATGGCTTTGTTACACAGCCTTATATTCCGAAACGCTGACGTGCTTTTGAGAGAGAGGTAGAGTGTCATAGCGGAGGAAGATTATCCAACATTTGCTCGTGTAACACTTTTAGCACCTTTAAATGTTTAAATGTCACAGCTACAGCAAATTATACCTGCCTCACATGCTGCCTGCAATGTGGCATTTGGGAGAATTACATAACACCTGGGCTGAATGCGTTCTGCTCACAGAAAACCAGTGGGATTTGCTAATTGCTGCGGCGCTAACTAGCGTTAGCATTGCGAGGAGAAACGACTCACATCTTTCTGTTTTATGCTTTCAGACGGCTAAAGGAGCATGTTCACGTGGAAACGTTACGCAGTCTTGTGTGTGTGTGTGTGTCGCTTCTAAAACTGCCAGAATTCCTAATAAACAGTTTATATCTACAGGTTTTACTACATTTCATATGTGCAGCACATGAAGTTAGTCAAAGAGAGTAGTGGATTTTGAAGCGATTGATGTGGCTTTCTTAAAAGACACATTGCTGTACATGGTGGGTGGCCTAAATCAAGCCCTACGGCCTATAGCCTAATGATCTGATGCTGAAGGGCTTGTAGATATTTATAGTTAGAGCTTGTGAGACATAGATCCACAGCTAGAAGCTGCTCAGAGATGTCAACATTTCCAAATCAGAACTCCTCCTTCGGTGAACGTTGTTGTATTTGCGGCTGGAAACTAGGAAAATCCGACTTCTGAGTTCAAACAGAATGCGGCATAATAGAGTTTTGTTAAAAGTCACAACTTGGTTTCTGGAAATGATGTCGCATCCCCGGTGACTGCCTTCGAAGCTTCAAGGTGGGAAACGGCTGACAGCTGCTAATTGCTGGTGTGTGAACTTCTAACAGCAAGGCAAGCTGATAACTATGCATTTTGTTTGGTTTGTGCATACAAAAACTAAAAGATGTTGTAAAAAAAACAAAAAAAACATACATTTTACAGTAATGTGTTTTTAATGAGACACAAACAGTCAAGAGGTGCTAATAAATAGTTCATACCTACAGCTTCAGCAGCGTGTTAGATGCTCTGCAGCCATATTGGATGTGGAACTTGGTTCTGTCCGGAGAGCCAGGCTTTCCAAGTCAGAACTCTGACTCCAGGGAGCGTGGCTGTTGCATTCTCATCTGGAAACGCATAAAAAAAAAAATCAAAAAAAAATCTAACTTTCAAGTACAAACAGCACTCAGCATGAGGACGCTATTTGTCTCTGACATTTAAAATTTAAAACCAGGAATCGCACTACGCCCGGGTTGAACGCCCTGATACAAGCCAGGAACCTCAGGGCGACTAGCTTGTTGTCGATGTGCGAAGAACATATTTCCCTCCATGTTTAAACACTAAGAGAAAGGTGACCAGATCCCCAAGACTAAATCTGGGGACATTTCTCGCTGGGCGATAAAGAAAATGCTAATTTATCAAAATAAAATGAAGAAACTGGGACAGTTACAGTTTACATATTTATTAATATTTAAACATTAAAAATCAAATATAAAAGCAGGAACGTGTCTCTCCACACAGTAGTAATATTACTATTAATATAATAATAAAAGTAATAGAAAACTAAAATAGGAAATATGAAGAGAAATTGTGCGTACTCTGTAAGCGAGCAGACATGAATAGTTGGTAGCCCTCTGTTAATGAACGAAAAGCCCACAGTGGTGACTGAAGTAACCTGAAACTGACAAAAGTAGTAAATAACTGTTTACTGACAAACTGATGGAAGTCGGACGCTGCTTTCACATTGTGGCTCAATTAAAATGATGGTAGCTAAAACTTATTAGCATTTTTGTGTCTGTGGCCATAGAGCTGATGCACCTTTTGTCTCATCTGTCCAAAGGCCTTTGTGGCAAATTCCAGCCTCACTTTTTAATGATTTGCTTTCCTCCTCGGTCATCTCACATCACGTCCACCTTGACCTTGGAGTTCACCTTTGCTTTCTGGACTTGGTTGTTCTGGACTTTTAGTAACCATTCAGATCGCAATTCTCTGGAATTTGTCGGTTTTCTTCCCGCGGCCACATCCAGGGAAACTGGCTGCAGTCCTGTGGACCTTAAGCTTCAGAATAACCTGCGCAACTGTAGCCGTCTTACTTGTCATTTTATTATTCTGTTGAACCTCAATTCAAAACAATGTCTTATTTTTGTTGGTTAATTTTCCAGTAAATTTTCAATTACTACTTTTGTCACTTTCAGGTTGTTTCAGTGACAACTGTGGGTTTTTCAGTCTTTAACAGAAGGTACCAACAACTTTGTCCACATGTGAATGTTGTGCATGAACGGACACATAAGTGTCCATGTATACATGAGGAGTGTGTGTAAAGCTATGTAGTCGATATGTGAGGACATTGTGTGTGTTTGAGATGAGTGGACTCTGGTCAAGCAGTCCGCTAACATGAGCTCACCTCTGGACCTGCAAACCCTCCTCGGTCTGAAGAGCCGTCGGCCACGTGATCATAGAGGTCTGGACAGAATAAGAGCAGAAAAGATCATGTGAAAAACTGAAAAACACCACAGGTGACGGTAAAGAGAAACACTTAAAATGCAAGATTTAAGACACAAGTAAACAATATGTTTATATTTCATCTTTCTCTTCAGCTTTGCCAGTTTTCCCATTTTCCTCATTCATGCAGTTTATCAGAATATTTCCCTCCTGTCTCATCTTTTATCGGTCTGCCACTATTCTCAAACAGAGACATGTCACAATCTCCTCCAAAAACATTAGAATGTATATGACATACTGAAAATGTACAATTTAATAAATACACACAAATTTTATTTATCAAATCAAATCAAATCAAATTTTATTTGTGTAGCACATTTCAGCAACAAGGCATTTCAAAGTGCTTTACATCATAAACATAAAAACAAAGTCATGCAACAGAATCAACAATCAAAACATTCATT
>CAEGAE010022333.1:0-49052 GCA_903067095.1 Girardinus metallicus | reverse complement strand
AGGAGAAGCAGCATTCAGCTTCTATGCACCACAAATCTGGAACAAACTTCCAGAAAACGGTAAAACAGCTGAAACACTGAGTGCCTTTAAATCTCGACTAAAAACCCACCTGTTTAGAGTTACATTTGAAACACGTAATCAATTACGAATTTAACAGTGGCACTTGACATAATGTAATGCTTTTGATTTTTTCAATGTTTCAATGTTGCATGACTCTCGTGTTTTTGTGTTTGTTATGATGTAAAGGACTTTGAAATGCCTCGCTGCTGAAATGTGCTATACAAATAAAATTTGATTTGATTTGACAGCACAGGTTTTGAAAAAGACAAGGTGTTCACACAGACAGGCTGGGTGTGGTTCAGTATTGACGAGTGAAAGACTGAGGTTCACCCACTTAACCACTGGGCCTGCTGCTGCTTCACAAAAGACAGGATTCTTTCAGACCAATTGGGCGCATTAAAGTCTCGTGGAAACTCTTGTGAGGGTGGAACCAGCAGGTGGCGATAATAGAAAATGTTATTCTTCAGGCTTCTACTGGGTTATATTTCTGTGACACTCCCCTGTAAAAGGGAAGAGCTGCAATTTCAAATATGTTGCAAGTGAGACACGGGCAAGTAAATATGGATATGAATACGTTGGGTTTGAAGTGACTAAATGTTGGCTGTGATGTTGCTGAACAAACAATTGAAAACTCTTTTTAAATAAACCCTATATATTTATGATGAGGAAAATATTTCATTCAGAAATGTGAATTTGTCAAAACTAAGATTAATATGTGAATTGCTCAGTTTGTTTTAAAAAGGCCCTTTATGATTTATTGTGTTTTTGTTTTGAATAACAGAGTATCTTTTTTTTTTTTTAACACAGCATGATGTTAAAGAAAAAACATCATGCTGTGTTAGTTATGTGATCCAAACTATCACATAACTGTCACTTATGTGATAGTTTGGATGATGCCCACTGCTGTTGTGAAGGTTAAAGGTTACAGGCTAAATTCTAAATGGTTAGCTGAACGTGGAACTCCCCTGTCATCAGGGCTGAATTTACAAAGATGTGGGCCCCGGGATAGAAACTGTTTGTTGCCACAAAAGAAAAGTTATTTCACTAATGCAAATTACATTTGCATAAACCAGGTATGAACTAATGACATCAACTGAAGATGCTAGATTTTTTTATTACATCCTTTTGCAAAAAGAATAAAAAAATTCAAATAATTTAGTTGTTTGTATTCACAAAAATCCCAAAATATTAATACAACTCACCTGATATGGGCCTTTGACTCCTGTCTAAAGTACAATATTTGCAGAACAGGCATTCATTAAAATAAATAAAAGAAATAAAAAACTGTGGGGCCCCCCAAAAATTGGCGCCCTGGGCTATTGCCCCTGTAAGCCCTTTCTAAAGTCTGTTCCAGAATATTGTAGAAACGGTGTGTACAGCGTCTCTATATTCCAGACAGAAGCCCAGTATTTTGACCAGGCTATCATATGGTGTGGGTGTGATATGAGAAGTGAAATATACTTTAATTATCCCTATACTAGCATAAAAACAACAAGACAAAGCAAAACAGAAAGCTGTCTTGTATCCATGAATTTCCTCATAGCTAATGTAAAAATCACAGCAGCTCATTTTGTAGATTTAATACGGAGTCACACAGGAAAAATGTTTTCAAAAAAGAAAAACTAGAGATTCATTTTGAGGTATTCTGACAGGAACTGATGCCCAACTTCCCTACACTTTAGGTTTTCAGAGTTAAACAATTCAAACCACTTCTCCTTCTGTCTAGAATTTTGCCCTTGGGAAAGGTGACGAAGAGGTCATTACTACACTACAGAGCTTTGCAAAAACCGTCGGAGAGGTAAGGCCCCGTCCTTCTTAGCGTCATTCTGTGGCGGTTCTCCGTAAAACCGTGCACTCACTGAGCGATGATAAACTGCTCCAAACTTATTAGTTGGGTTCTTTATCTCATTACGGGGGATTTTGCACCTGTGCTCCCCTCAGCATCCTGCAGGGATGGAAAAAAAAAAAGAAAAAAAAAAGAGCTTAATAAAAAGACAGACTATCAGTCTTGTGAGACCGGAACTGAGTGGCTGAGCGGGGAGGCGGATGTGATGTGTGTCAGGCTGGATGGATGAACAGAGCGGAGCAGAGCAGAGCAGCGGGTCGATGGATGGATGCGTAGCTGAATAAGGAGTGTGTGTACAGGCAGAGCAGATGGACTTGTCCCCGTCAGCCGTGGGGGTTCAGGAACCTGCCGAGGACTCGCGTCGTCAAAGACACGAGGTGTTGACCTTCTACTCCATCGTCCACCCCAAGGAAACGAGACTCAGTTCTGAATCTAATCCAGCCAATCCGCTCCCATCAAGTCAAACCAAATCCACCAGCTTCATCCTTCAGACTTGTTAGCCGTCGGCGTGGAGCTTGTTGATAAGCGCAGAGAATAGAAGAAGGATTTGCTCATCTGTGAGATCCTGTTTCCTTTATCAGGGTAAACAGAAGGTTTTTTATTATTATCCTCCACATAACCCTCTGTTCCACAGAGTGAAGGCTTTTCTCTGCAGTGAAACCCACTCTGTGATTGAAAATCATCTTTCCTAGCTTGAAAATGCAATCTTCAATTAAAAAATTGAAATAAATGGGAATCCTCCAAGATGTCTGTAAGGCCCCACTTCCTCTCCTTCTGCTGAGCTTTTTTTTTTTTTTAAATGTGTAATCATTTTTTTCTTTTTTTCCCAGCTAAACTCGCTCCACTCCGAGCTGGCCAACCAGATGGCTGACAGCATGGTGTTCCCCCTGATCCAGTTCAGAGAGAAAGACCTCACAGGTAGCCAAATATAAAACGGGAAAAGAGAAAAAAAAAAGTTTTCCCACATTTATCTTGGATTATTTAACTAAACTTTGAAACTTTGCAGAGATAAGCACTCTGAAGGAAATATTTGGTATCGCCACTGATGGTAAGCGTAAACTTTTGGTGCATTCAGAAGCAAATTGCAGGCCTTATTTGCAGATCTAATGTTCCCCTGCCCCCCCTCTCTCTTTCCTGCTGATCAGAGCATGAGGCAGCTATGGTCAAGTACAGCCGACTGCCCAAGAAGAAGGAGAACGAAAAGGTAGAGTAACCTCAGAGTGCTGATTTAACAAGCTGCAAAAAGCCTTCCAGAGCAGTAACGCTGCTGTTAATGCAGTGCAAGTGTTCGATGACCATTTGAAACTGTGTGATATGTACAAAAAGCGACCTGCTGCAGAGCTAAATGTGCTCTAAAACTGAAGCACTTCACCTTGAAGAGCAGACGCTGCAGCTATTAAACATGAGAGCATGTCGTTTTGAACGGACAAGGAAATGGGAGCTCGCTCATTTGCATTTTTAAGAGCGTGACGGGTGTTTGCATACAATTCGCAGAGGAGTGCAAATCTCGATAGCTACACATGTGCAAGGGGTCCATTTGCATGCTCAGGCCGATTCTGTTTGGACAGCTGAAGGCAGACATGGTGAAGGAGGTGGCCTACACCAGGAGGAAGCAGCACCAGGCCTCGCTGCAGTACTACTGCGCCCTCAACGCCCTGCAGTACCGCAAGAGAGTCGCCATGCTTGAGCCCATGCTGGGCTACACTCAGGCGCAGGTACTCACCTTTGAACTGTATCCGAGGACATTTCGGTGATCGTGCATGTATTCGCAATAAGAGGCAGAAACGTTGTTGTTTCTTAAGTTCCTAGGTTTATTTGTATCGCACATTTCAGCGAGTGCCAAGTGCTTTACGCCATAAAAACATAATACAGCGTCCAATTGTGAAGCAAGCATTTAAACGTTACATTTACATTTTTATGAATCAAAAGCAACTCTAAACAGGTGAGCTTGTTGCATTGATTTTAACGAAGTTGCTGTGTCAGCAGTTTTGTGGGAGTTTGTTCCCGATTAGTGGAGCATAGAAACTGAATGCTGCTTCTCCATGTTTGGTTCTGGTTCTGGGGATGAAGAGTAGATGAAAGAAAGCATGTTCTTATGTCTTTCCCACTTGGAAATGTCCAAGATAAACCTATCTTTGTGTCACATGATATTCATACCCCAGGGAAGCAGGAAGTCAGTTCCTTGCCCCTCTGATAAACCTAAAATGTTTGCTATAAATTTAACCTTTAATATTAATGTTGAAGTTTTTTCTGCCACCCCAATGAGCAGATGTAATCTACGTAAATTAAAGTGATCGACGGTGATTTCACAATTTTTAAAGCATAGTATTACACTAGAGCAATAACTTATTAGAATGTAATCCCAAATAAATAAACTTATTTAAGGGTTTTCTCAGTGATTCACTAGGATGTGCCAATAAATATGAAGGATCCTGCAGCTAGAAGCTGTGTCCTATTGGCTTTGTTGGCAAGAAGAAAAAACTGAGTATAAAGACATTTTAATTGCAGACCCACCCAAGAAATGTGGCGTAATAGCTAACTATGACTCTGTTATGTGTTCACTCACAGATCAGCTTTTTCAAGAAGGGCCTAGAGCTTGTGTCAAAGAAGATGGAAAGCTTTCTCTCCTCAGTGTCCAACATGGCCCAAAAGTAATTAACTTTAATATTCAATGTGTGCAAGTGATGAAGCACAACTTTGGCTCTTAATATCTTGTAAATGTTTGAAAAATCCTTGAATCTTTCCACTTTTCGTCACATCACAATCGCAAACCTTTATTGTATATATTAGGTTTTAAGAGAGGAATGTACGCGAATGGCTGCCGCACTTTTCAGACTTTCATTTGAAAAACAGTTTGAAAACCAGGTAAATCAGTCTCACTTCCTCTTAAGCTTGTAGTTGCAATGTGACACCGTGTGGAAAAATTCAGGGCTGCGAACATTTTGGATTTAGAATTAAGTTGAAATGTTTTCCCTTTAGAAATGTCATTTTTCTGTCCAGTATCCAGAAGCAGCTGGACGCTGAGGCCGAGACCATGCGCATGGCGCAGAAGGAGCTTCTGTCTGTGGAAGACACCGTGTATATGCCAGATAAGGAAACTGAAACCGTCAATCGCACTCTTATCCAGAAGGCTGGCTACCTCAACATTAGGAAGTAAGACAGGGTGTATGCGCATCCTTAAATGGTCTTAAATTCATCTGTCTAAAATGAAGGTCTTAAAATGTCTTAGACTCATAAAAAAAAAATGCAAGTTGGTCTTAAATACATTAACCGCAGGTCTTAAATTTTTATCATGGTAGGATTATTGAATCTCATATGTACGTTTCTGTCAGGAAAAAGTATGAGTCACATGTAAACATCTTCATTGCGTTTTGTGACTGCAGGCGGTTGAGGCTACTGCTAACTAGCTGCTAATATACCCCGTCTTGCTAGCTCTTTATTATGGGTAAGTGTAAATTTATTTCCAGTTGGCAGGACGTTTGTTTTTGCCACAGGCTTATTTCTGTAACCAACCAATATAAGGCTTGGTGTGTTATGTGCAAAAAAAAAAAAATTATTCAAAGTGGCATTCTGTGGTCTTAGAAATGTGACTTGCTGAAACTTGCAGATACTCTGCAAGATTAATTACCATAATTTTGGCCCTGTCTGAGCTCCAGGGATGTTTTCTGGTTATTTGTGACTGATGGTATTCTATTGGCTAGGCTATAAAGGCAGTCTTTCTTGGGAAGTTTTTTTTTTCCCCATTAATATGCAGAAAACATAAAGGAGAGAAACAATAAGTGTCAAAGAAGACGAGGTGGATCAGGTAACATGGTGACAGCGTGCTCTGCCAGCTTATTGTAGAGCAGATGTATGAGAAGGGAAACTTCCTTAAAGGCCAGAGGGGATAAAACCTCAGTGTGGTGCACGTTGTGATTTAGTGAAATGCCAGCGCTGTCAAACCCCGTCGCTCCCTCATATACATCAAAGCTCTCTGACGAATGTCTGTGAACTCCAAAGGAAAAAGGTTTCCCAGAACACCAGTCACCCTGTGCATCAAGTGCAACCTCAAGTTCTTTGATGGAACTGAGGGCAAATGAGCTCTGCCGTTTGTAATGGTTTCTTAGTACTTAGTGTTTAAGTCACAGAGTCAACCGGGAGCCACGCGCCTCAGTATTTATCCAAGATTATCTACACATTTCCGGTTATTTTGCAAACAGGACGTGGAAGGAGAAAAAAGGAACACAGATGACTAATTCATGTGAATCATACACCTGTAGCTTAGAAATCCATAGATTAATGGATTTCATAAACATGTAGATGACAATTCATTTAATAATTTCAGTAATTCAAGTCACTCTGTTCTCTGCAACAGGAAGTATTATGTAAAAATTACTTTATGTTATGCGTTCCCTCATCAAAACTATACCTGGCGTTCCTCCAGACTAGCGGCAGCAGCAATTAGCAAACACCTGATGGAACTGAGCATCTGCTTAACTCTTCAAACAAACTACTTCTCAGTGTAAAGCTCTCAGGAAAGTCTGTAAACGAGATGATGGAGGAGCGATTATGTGTTGAAGGCAGGGTGTCGGAAAAAGTTGGTGCTTCTTAAAGACACAGAGGCCAATTTCTTGGCATCAGATTGTGAAGTCATGTTTGAGATATACAGCATTTTTATAACTGAAGGTAACATTTACTTGATTGTGCTACAAAGTGGCACTATGTGCCTAGAAAATATATAATCAATCAAGTTCAATCAAAAACGTCATGAAAGGTAAAAACCCCTAACCCTAGCTGAATTAATCAACAGCCCAGACTGGTATTGCCTGGTGTAAGCTTACGTTGTTTTTTTGGTGAGACTAGAGGGAAGTAATTAGCATTCAAGGAGCACAAAGTATTTGAAATCTGTAGACTCTGCAAGAACACAGAGCCCACAGGCAAAAAAAATAAATAAAAAAGGAAAAACTCAATTTAAGAATCTTAATGGGGAAAATACCTTTTAGCATTCAGAATTTTTTTAATACCCCGGAAAATTTCTTTACTCAAAGTTACAAGCATTCCTGTGTCAGTTGTGCATCAGAACCAAGATTAGCGCTGAGCTAACCATAATTTATATTGCTGAATTTATCCGGCACTCACTGTGATTTATATTTCAGTTTCCATGTGGAAATTGCTGACAGTTAAATGATCAGGACAATTGACTTTTGCATCAAACGTGTCTCAAACTTGGTTTTAGAAAGCTAAACAGGTGTAGTTATCTTGCCTGGCGAATCTAAATGCTTTCTCGTGGTTGAAGCTTTATTGCTTAACGCTCCATTCATGTCCAATAAGGCTCTTTGTAATGATAAAACACTCATTAGTTGTGTTCGCGAAACAAATATTAACCAGACCGGGTGAATCACTGCTGGAAACTTGTACTAATGTTAGTTTTCATGCAAATGCGAATTAAGATATTTTCTATATCTGATTTTTAAAAAATATTATTTCATTCTTTCTCACTTCCAAATGTCCAAATCATATTTGTCAGAATCCAAAAAGTTTTAGTCAAGATTAAGCCACTGCTGAAATGTAAATAAAAGAAATGGATGGGTGATGTGATTATAGCCATTCTGCAGATCCTCCCGTTTGTACAGGTTATCACAATAACAGTAAAATGTTGACATACATACTCATACTGTCGTCTTTCTTCCTGTTTCCCAGTAAAACAGGCCTGGTGACCACAGCCTGGGATCGACTCTTCTTCTTCACCCAGGGAGGAAACCTCATGTGTCAGCCTCGAGGGGCCGTGGCGGGGGGCATGGTGCTGGACCTGGACAACAGCTCCGTCATGGCTGTGGAGTGCGAGGACAGACGTTACTGCTTTCAGATAACCTCCCCCTCAGGAAAGACGTACGCGCACCCCTCCCTTCTGACAATTAGAAACAAGCCAAAAATATGATCAAACTCAGTTTAATTGCCTCCGTTATCATTCACGCCCCCCCCCCCCACCCAGGTCGATGATTCTACAAGCTGAGAGCAAAAAGGAGTACGAGGAGGTCAGTGTGAAAGAGGAGGCAGCTTAAACGTCGGTTTGTTTGATCTTCATCAGAGAGAGATGTGCTGCTACGGGTATCCGTCACGGGACAATGGAGATGCTGTCAGACGTCGTTTGTGTGGTTTTCATCATTGTTTTTGCTCGGACACATCTGAGTGGTCTCTGACAGCTGGTATCAGTTGAGTTATTTTAGGGGAAGTCGTGACAGAACTAGAGGGAGGTCTAATCTGTGTGTGTGTGTGTTTCTTTCTTAGTGGATTTGCACTGTGAACAACATCTCCAGGCAGATCTACCTGACTGATAACCCAGAGGTAAATGCACAATTTGAATTTTAAAAATGTTAAACAGAGCAGCAATTATCCCACCATCCCTGTTTGTAGAACACAATGTTGGCAGTGTGCTGAGATTTTACACTTTTCACTTTTTTTAATTCAATAACAGCATGTAATTTTCTTCCTGCTTTACAGTTGTGCTCCTTTGTGTTAGTCTATCACATAGAATATCTGTAAAATTGATTAAAGTTTCTAAAAATACTTTGGTAAGGTCCCGTGTCACAGATTTTAGAAACTGTCAGTAATAGTAGTCCTACATTTCTCAGAATCACATCTCATCAGCCCAATTCCCAGCACAAATTGGTAGCAAATTGTTCAGATTGAGAGCAATAAATAGAACTGAGACAGTTTGGAGGAGCTTAAACATGGTGAGCTAAGCAGCAGATGGAGAATAATTTTAGAACAAACTAATTTAATAAAGCTTCACAGCTTCAGCCTCTCAACACAGCCCGTTTTGTCTCATTTATCTTCTGTATTCCGCTCTAATCCTGATTTATGTTAATTATTGAAAGGCTTTGCTCCTCTTTAGGCCGTCGCCATCAGGTTGAACCAAACCGCCATACAGGCAGTCACTCCGATCACCAGCTTTGAGAAGAGACAAGAAGGTTCACCCAACCCAGACAGGTCAGCATCACACTTTAAACACACTGCTATATTTAGAGAACTGCTTAGTACAGCCTGTTATTAATGCAAAATTAACCTGTTGCAAACTGACATAGGTCTCCTATAAGAAGTTTCTCTGTTGAACAGGATAAAGAGAGTATTGGCCAAAAGACCTTTTTGACGTGCTTAGTTGAACATTTCAGTCAACACAAACATGTGCTTTCTAGCTTTATTAAAGTCCTAGAAATAAAAGTGAGCTTACCTTTAGTGAGTTTATTCCCTGAAGCTCAGTCGTCCTTTGTCCTGTCCCTTCAGAGCCAAGCCGGGAGGTGCTCAACCTGCTGGAAGCAATTCCCAGAAAACAGGGGCCGCTCCAGAACCAGAGGACCTGATCGCTCCTGGGACGCCCATTCAGTTCGACATCATGCTGCCGGCGTCCGAGTTCCAGGACCAGAACAGAGCCGGGGGGAGGTGAGGCGGGGCAGGACAGTCGCATGATTATGCTTGTTTATCCATATGCAGGCGGGGGGGGATGAGGCACTGCTAATTTTCCCCAAACACTGGCCTAACTGAGTTGATTACATCATTTCCAGGAAGCTGAGGTCTTCATAATGACCGATGCAGGGGGTTAACTGCTTTTTTGTTTTGCTGATGCATGTGCTTGCATCGTTACAGGCGGACGAATCCTTTTGGGGAAACAGAAGAGTGTACAGCAGAGAGTGATGGTAACCTTAGTCTTGTTCCACGTGCCCCACTAAGACATCGTTTATGTTAAACTGTTGTAAATGAAGTCTGTTTACCTCTGCAGACTCCCTCCTGCAGCAGGTGTTTGCCGTGCGCTTCCTGGGCTCCATGGCCGTTCGGTGCGGAAACAACCAGGAGGTGATCTACGAGGCCATGAGGCAGGTGCTGGCGGCCCGCGCCATCCACAACATCTTCAGGACCACCGAGGCCCACCTCATGGTCACCAGCAGCAGCCTCAGGTATTTCTGTTTGTTCGTGCTTCTTTTTTTTTTTTTTTTGAGAGAGAAATGCTCTTTTAGCATAACCATTTGCAATGTAATTCATAGTTCTGACTGAAGAATTACATCATAAATGCATCTATTTGGCAGTTTTTCATTTTAAAAACCATTCAAAAATGTAAAAAAAAAAAAAAAAAGTGGGGAGGAGCTCCTAGATGTACCCACTGCTTCCTGGGCATATGAATATTCTTTAATTTCATAAAATAAAGTACAAACTGGAGCGCAAGCAACTGATGAGATTTTCTTTCCAACGCGCTCTTGCCACCCCCAATATAATCCTTCCCTGAGTGGTGAGCCATAATCACCCATGTGACATATTTGCCTTAATAATCACATTTCTAGCATTAAAGCTTAGGTGTATATAGTTTTTGTCTGGTTTTGACAAAAACTATATATAGGTAGCACAATAGGTTTGCCAAATCAAGCAAACCTATTTCTTGAAATAAGCTGCATAATTCAAATTTCTCTCTTTTTGTAACACGGGGTTTTGTAAACCTTTGACTTATCAAGATATTTTGTCTCTTGATGCCTATACAAAGTATTTGTCGTTTCTTAAAAATGACAAATAAAAACATGGTTACAATTGAAAGTGGGGAAAAAAAAGAGGCAAAAACTTCCTAAAAGAAAAGCATTTTCTTTTCTCCTTCACAGGTTGATTGACCCACAAACTCAAGTAACAAGAATAAGCGTAAGCATGCCCTTAAAATCGGGTCATTGCTTTTAATTAAAGGCTCCCGTCATGCTGTCTGCGCCACGTTAATACCTTTTATTTCCTCAGTTCCAGCTAGAAGAGGTGTGCCAGTTCGCAGCCCATCAGGAGAACGGGAGGCTGATGGGGTTTGTGGTCGAGGGGAGAGACTGGAGCGACGGGAACGAGGAGGGAGAGCCGTCGTTCAGCGCCTTTGTCTTTGAGAGCAACACGGAGGGCGAAAAGGTTTGGCTCCCCTCTTCACCCCAAAATACGTGTTTTTGTTTTTCTGCATGAGTCTCATGCTCACTGATGCTGAAAGTGTGTAATTAGTTCTGCCCTCTTCCTTTCATTCACAGATATGTTACACCATAAACTTGGCAAAGGAGATTACAGAAGCAAAGAAGGTAAATACGCCATACAGAAGACAAATCGAAATCCAGGATGTCATGCTTGATTCTTTTGATTGATTCTATTTTTTTATGTAAAAGCGTAAAGGGAGGTGACAGTTTTATATCCGTGTCAGGACTGATATGACTCCATTATGTTTAGATGTTCAGCATTAAAAATTATTTAGTTTGAAGTGAATGATTAGAATAAAGAGAAGACTAAATGTCTCCACTAGAGGGAGCACCTGGAACGTAAACTAGAGTGAAAGAAAATTTCCCTGGAATTTTTCACATTTTCAGAACCAAACTCATTTGCAGTGCATAGTTGTGACATGATAATAAATGTAATCAGCTCCTCTAAGCCAATATCATGTAGAACCCTCTAACAGTGCGTTAACACTTGTCTCTACTAGTGTTAGACACCTACAGACTCAGATTTCCGTCCACTACATCTTACTCTTTCAGTTTTCTGATGAACCAAGCAGTGCTATTTGAGATGCTCGAAGGTCGGAGACATAGTTTTATAACATAACCGTAATCCTGCTTTAAACGTCTCCACATACTTTCTCCCTGACCTGTGTCCCTTGGTCTTATTATTCTGTTTGTTCATTAAGAAACTTCATAACTAGGCAACTTCCAATGTCAGAGCTGGTTGCATTAGATTTTATTTATGGATATCAGAGTAAAGGAGGGGAAAAATAAAAGCAAACAAAAAAAATTATGTTGACATCTGACTGTACCGTGACAAAATGTGAAAGCTTACGTTTTGTAAGTCAATGTATTTATACCATAGGATCACTTTCACAGTCTCAATACAAAGCAGGTGAACAAAGCAGGTGAAGTAAATTGGTTTGTTTCTGTTGAAGGATCCAGAAGCTCTGGCCGAGCTGATGAAGAACATGCCTCTGACCAACGACGGCAAGTTTCTTCTTCTGGAACCCGAGACGGGCGACACGAACAGCGGAGAGAACCAAGAAGACCTAGAGTCTGAGGCCTAGTCGTTGTTAGAACATTCCTTTTTCTCCAGAAAAACAAAAACCAGGTTTCATTATGACCTCCCCGCCCCTAATTCTAGTACTGTAACACCATCCCAAGAGCGCAGGGTTCATTTCCATTGAGCCTGTGCAGCCACATCTCCAGATTAAGACATGGCATTTGACCAAAGACAAAAGTCAAATCCATCTCTTTGGTGTTCAATATCATCTGTTCCATGCTTACATTAGTATGGATCTTTGAAGTTCTTAATTTCCTTGTGCACTATTTTACACAGCATGCACGTCCTAAGGTCCTCCGCCCTGATTGGTCCTGGTGGTGAATTATTCACTTCAGCTTAGGTTTACATTTGTTTCAGCTTCTCATAATGTGAGGGTGTTTATGTACGGAAAAAAACTTGTAAGTAATGAATCTCTTTTGCCATTTTTTTTCTTCCCTGAACGAAACAAATATTGCACTTTTAAGGTTAAGCACTAATTAATACAGCAAAAGAAGCTAAATGCGTGAAAAAAAGAAAGTTTCGACGATGTTGGTTGCTTTTGCTTGCAGTGACTATAGCGGTTTTTTATAATCAGCCATAAAATATGGGGCAGGAGAGAAAATATTTTGCTCTCTCTCCACAAACTTTAACGCTTCACCATCTTAAGCATTCCTGGTGAGCTATATTAACATCATGCTCGAAGTAGTTTCCCACTACCTGTATAAAAACAAATCTGAGGATAATCTGTCTGCAACATCCTCATAGAGAACCCCCTCCAAAAAAAACAACCACTCTACGCTCCATTCCTCTGAGTCGTGTGTAAATATGATTTGTCAGAGTGTCTATTTGCTGTTTAATCTGCGTGTGTGTGCAGGGACTGTTGCGGTTCATGAATAAATGACACCGTCTCCACTTGTAGAAGATTAAAGCCTCTGTTCTGAGTACCAAACAGTAATACAAGAGGAAACTCCACTCAAAGTTTCTCCATTAATGCATGAAAGAAGACCCGGAAAAGACCGCTTTGCATGTTTCAAAGCACAAGAGCTGAAAGCGTAGTTATCTGTGGGAATGTTGGACGTTTCTTGCCGTTTGAACTTATTTCAGCAGATAAACTGTAAACGATGGAGATTTTGTACAGGCAAGAAAAGAACCTGACCTTGAATGTTACATTAAATGGTTTTGTTCAGCTTATGTTACCCACAATGTAAGGGGATTAGAGGCACTATTTGATATAGGACTGATTTTCCCACTATGCCAGTTAGCATAAAGGTTAGCATACACTTACTTACTTCACGGATGAATTTAACAATACGTTTTGGCCTTAAGTGATGCATTTGAGCTGTTCTTTTTCATCAGTTCATTTAAAACTAGAACCATTCAGGATTTTCTTGTCCAGCCTAGTCATAAAACCTTAATTCAAAAAAATATTTACCTTGATGTGGGAAGCTGCATATACCTGGACCAGGTGCTTTCTTCTCCTCCCAAAATAAAGATGATCAAATACAAGTATGCAGGAGGGTTAACATTTCACCCTCTATGTATAGTTTTAACCCCTTGGGGTTTAAATAAATTGAAGATACAGTCTTGTTTTTCAAATAAAATGTGTAAATCCTTCATCCCTGAGATGAAGAACCACCCAAATGCATCCTTAAAGGTTCCAAATTAACCAGACATTCATGTCCAGTGTGAGCATATGTGATCTTTTCCACCGGAGCTGTACATAGTTAAGACAAAGTTCGTTTTGGAAAATATGCATATCAGCTTTCACAAGGCCTGTTAAAGTTTAGCTCTTATCAGTTGATGGACAGACACATGCAAGGCAAGGAGAAATTAAAGCGAAACAGCCAACATGGATTGCAAAAAAAATAATAATAATTTCTGACTTTGAGGAATGTACACGTTGGTGAAGCTGGGGGAAATTTATTTAGTTACATGTACGACTGCAAAAAAAATAAATAAATGTAGGAGGTAATGCCTGATCTGGGACTAGTTTGCTTAAATGAATTCACAATATCAGTGGAATGTGAAAAGGTAGAGAAAATCGACATCTACAGATGAAACTCTATGAAGACGCCTACTTTAAAAATGGCCTGCTTCTCAAGACTCCAGAAACCACAACCCACTAACTGAACCTTCTGAAATATCAAGTTGCCGGATCTTTATTTGCAGTGTGTTTGATGTTGGAAAGCAAACTTTCGCTCCTCTACAGTCCTGACTAATGCAAACTAATGTGATTACAGTTTCCCATCAAGAGGATTTTTTTTGTGTGTGTGTGTAATGACAAAGCTGCTGTTTGTGTTTTCTCTTTAGCAAATTACTGGCTTGAAGAAATTAGTTTCAACTTTAATATTCCATCTGGAAACTAAAACTTTTCTTCTGTATGCAACCCGCTGCAGAGCTACAGCCTTGATATATTTTTTGCTTTGTAAGTAATTTATCATTAGAAAAATTCTTGGTACTCACAGTGAAGGAGGTACATTACCATAATATTAGCAGGAACGTGTTTCTTCACTCTGTCTTTTTTATAAACGGCTACATTTATTACCTGAAATGCTTTGCACTTAATTAAACCCGGTTTTCTAAAACCATTAATGTTAACATTCAGTCTTTAATAAATATGTAATTTCTTAACAGAGTTATTGCTTGGAGTTTTCTTTTTTTCTTTTTTTTTTTTACACATTACCTTAGAAATTATACATAAAAACAGACTCAGAAAACATGTCAACTTTGTATTCACACATGAACACTTCATTTATATTAGCTTTAAATATACATCGATGAACGCCCGCATGTATACGAGATGCATCATACAGTCATGAGCTTCAGCTCACGCACGTCGCCTTGATTGTTTAAGTGCATGGAAACCATTAAGGGCTCAACATTAATTACCGTTTGGTTCCTAAATGGAGGACAGCAGAGGTGGGATTTCAAGGACGTTTGAACACCGTCATAAATCCAACACATATTCTCAAAGTGGCCCACAGGGAGGGTTCAGCCAATTAAATGATGTACAACAGGAAACCAGAGAGCACCTTAAGAGTCCTTGTAGTAGTTGTTGAAGTTGATGCGAAGCAGGAAATCCTCTAAATGGGGCTGATAGCCTCGGTTCACTAGTTTAGTCACCACTGGAGGGGGGGAAAAAAAAGAAGCGAAATAAGTTTTAGTCCATCAATCTGGCAGCTTAAGCCAGAAGCTTACATACACTAATCTGCATGAATGTCATGTTGTTATTTAGATAGACCTTTTTTTTCCTGAAATATTAATGTTTCATGAGGTAAAATAAAATATAACTTACTACTTGTATAACTAATAAATATAAACATTGTTTACTAATTGATTCTAAGTATGAGAATTGGATGAACAAGTTCATATTTAATACACATGAATTTTACACAGAGCCTCAATTCAACTGAACTGAATTGATGTTCAATTCTTAAACCTACAAATTGAGGTTTATTTTTAATTTAATTCTCCAAACATTCTTAGAGGCTGCACAGCATAACTTTACACTCTGCTTTTCTCTGTACAGTGACTCTGGGGTACAAGCAATTTCCAGTTACACAAGACTGCATTTATACTGATCATTCACTCCAGTTTCATTTCATCCGAGC
This sequence comes from Girardinus metallicus, assembly GCA_903067095.1. NCBI lineage: Eukaryota > Metazoa > Chordata > Actinopteri > Cyprinodontiformes > Poeciliidae > Girardinus > Girardinus metallicus. The sequence goes on along the minus strand of CAEGAE010022333.1, from coordinate 33,515 downwards.
GCAACAATTTGGGTCAGATGACTAGAACTTTAGCACAACTTGGTGTTCCAATGGTGAAATGATCTAAGGCGTAAATCTAAACAGTTTTGATCAGCTACTAATATCAAACTTGCTTAAGGAAACCAACCATATTAAGCTACAATAAAATCTAACACTAAACTGGTTACAAAATTACTTAAAATCTATCAGGAAGATCAGAAAATGTTACTATGATTTGTAAAAGTCCACTAGTCATTTTTTTCTGGATGTAAAAACCTTTTTTCCAATCTTTCCTGTCCTGCCTCAACCAAGGTCAAATTACATTCAGCCAGAGGTGAAGCAATATAATCCGGTCCTACCTTTGAAAAGGAAGTGGGAGTAATACTTAAAAGTATTGTACGACTGCTGCATAGCAATGAAGCTCGGATGCACTGCCTCCCCCTGCTGGCTGTCCCAGGGTTGCGCGATGAGCTGAGCCCGAAATTTGAGTATCAGGCTGAAAATGCTGTGGATGATGTTCATGACCGGAGCTGCTTTCTCCGTCAGCAGACCCCTGGAGAGGGCGAAGGGAGAGAAAGGTCACAGAAAGAATAAAGTTAACTTTTTAATGACCTTCGAAGGCGAGACACAACCACGAAACACCTCGGTGTGATAGTAACAACCTCTCCTAAATTATTCATACGCAGATTAAATCATTCATCGGGTTCGCAAGTTAGCTTCGTCATTCAACTGGAATGTGAATGAGTGTGTTATGAGGAGAATAAAATGAGCTAATACAAGATAACCAGAAAGTAGGACTTAACTTACTGTGCCTAAATAAAGCAAATATTGAATAATTAAACATCCCAAGACAAACTATCACCTCTGGACGTCTAGAACAAATTTCAAATATCAAATATAACCTCATTTCTGCAGAGACAACAATTACAACCAGCAGTGCTGTGATGTTATGGATTATACATTTGCAGTTCCAGTTGTCACCTGAAGATGGCTCTGTTGAGGTAGTCAGCGTGTGTGCGGTGGATGCCGTCCAGGTCACCGGCGGTGGCCAGCTTGGCCGTGAACTCGGTCCAGGACACCTGCAGGATCTGGTTGGCGATGTAACCCTGTATGACTTTGACAAAATGCTGCATCTCGTGCCTGTAGAGCTGCAGCTGACGGAACTGCACCGAGCGGCCCGCGCCTTTCACCAGCGCTGCAAGACATGACAGGGTTTCTGCAGGTTTCACCAACTCAAATTTGACCACTTTTAAGACCTTTTTAAGACCATTGTGAATCAAATTTAACACCGGTTTCACAACTGTGGTATTTCTAGGGTCTGTCTGTGGCTCTTGGCAGCAGCTTTATGCTTCTCACAACCTAGCTTGCTAGCGAGGGAACATTAGCAGCTCAGCCTCAACCGCCTCAAGTCAAACAATGCAATAAAGATGTGCGACTCAAACTTTTGCCTGACAGAAAAGTCATGCGAGAAAAAATAGCGACATAGAATATGCAAAATTAGTGCTGCCACAACCAAATTTACGATGCGATTAATGTATTAAACATATTTTAAGGTTTTAATTTTAGATACGTGCATTTAAGACATTTTTAAGGAGGCGCAGACACCTTAAAATGTGTGGGAACAAGTGAAAACCCCAACTGAAAAGGGTGAAGAGACATGATAGTCATCGCCACGAGGATCATAGGTTGGAAACCTCTTGGAATAATAAACGCAAATTCAGTGTCTTGAAAAGTTATCAATACTCTTTTACTTCACTCGTTGACTTATGTGTTAAGTTACAGCTTGGTGCACATAAATCTGCCTTTAGTTGCTGCATTACAACTTGGCTAAATACAGCAAGTGTTTTCAATGTAGAGTGACCTAGGTGCTGTTTTTATTGCTGAGAAAAGACAAAATACGGGAAGCATGCAAAAACCAATTGAAGTTTTGGACATACAATCACAAATCACATTATTTGTTTAATTAAAATAGTTCAAGATTAGTTTATAGTTCTGAATGTGGAAAAAAAAAGAAAGCATTTTTGGTAATTTTAGGTTTTAAGAATTATATTTTTTGGCCTGCAAGTACTTTTCAGCATATTTATATGCTAGAAATCCAGTTGAGAGTCTGTGGTAAGACTTGAAATTGATGTTCACAGATGTTCTCTATCCTGTCTGATGGATGAATGCATCCTCTTTCCACTCGATAAATATGCAGTACTTTGTGTCGCTCTGTCATAAAATCCTAGTAAAATATACAAGAGTTTGTGTTTGGAATGGCCCAAAATGTGAAAAGCTTCAAAAGTTGTAAAAATTAATTAGTGTTATATTGATTATTACTATAGTTTTTACAATACAGATATGACATGTGGTCAATTTTTTTAGCCCTGTGCAAATATTTTCAATATCATCGGTTTCCATCTTAAGACTTTGTTTTTCTCCTTTTAGTTTATCCATTTCTGAGATTTGTGCACAAAGTGTTGCAGATCAATAATAATAATAATCAAACCCTATGAAGAAAACAGAAAACAACATTGCTTGTTTATCTTTTTTTCAAAACAGAGGCTTTGACCTCTGCTTTGAATAAATAAATCATACAAAAAAACTTGAACATTTCTTTCTATAAAATTGTAGATCCTGCTATAAAGCAGAATCTTATCCCTCCTTTCTGCGAGATGAAGTCTGAACTAGAGCTGCATCAGCAGCTGCCTTGCCCTCACCTGTCCTCTTGAGGTGAAACCAGACATCCCTGAGGCTCCACACCATGTGTTTGAGCTGCAGCAGGAACGAAAACAAGCGGTTGTACTTGTTCATGCAGCTGTCGGTGATGATGATGTTCAACGGCCAGTCCACCTGGAGGAGATAGATCTATGTCAGACAGAAAAGCTAAGAGAGGTTGAGAGAGGGGAAGGAAATAACAAGGAGATGAAATGAGAGTTGAGGAAAAAAAAACAAAAAAAAAACAGGTAAAGGCAGAGTGACGGATGACAGGAGAGAAAGGTGTGAATAAGAAGCCGCCGATAAAGTAGGTGAGAGGATTGTGAAGGGGGTGAGAGAAACACGGCAACATAAAGAGGCAGAACATGTGAAGAAAGAGGTAAAGATAAGCAGGAGGAGGAACAAGATGGAGAGTCAGCAGCTTCGTGAAACATGAGAGAGGAGAACCGGGGCCCATATGTGCACCATTAGTTTCTGAGCATGACAAGAATCTAATTCCTCTATGATGCTCACCTACTTCGGTGAGAGATAAAGCTCGTTTTCTGCACTCCGAGCAGTTTGTCAAAACATGACAGGCTGTCACATTCACGCCGGGACGAACACGCCCATGTCAGGGTCGTCGCCGCGGTACCCGCTCCATCAAGGCAGCTCACCTTGTAGCGCAGCTCCAAGCAGTTGAGGGAGTCCGGGGCGTGGGGGTGGAAGGTTTCGGGCAGGAAGCGCAGGGCGAAGGTGAAATTAGGAGCTAAGGGAGTGTCTCCGTGGAGGCTGTACTGCAGGGCCTTACTGAGGATGGAGTTCAGGACCAGCGGGGTCAGCAGCTCGCCTGGAGTCTGGCCGCTGGCCATCTGGAAGGTAACAAAGCAAACATTTCACCACTTAAATATTCCTAATCTTTAGATAAATATACTTTTAGAACAAGTTCTTGTTTTACAAACACACAACTGATTAAAGGCTCCACTTCCTGTGTGGTTGAAGGTGTGCCAATCAGTAGAATTAGAGCTTTGGCTGAATAAACAACACCTTCTGTCTGATGGGCCCCAGGAGACAGATGTACATGAATGTTCCTGCAGAACAGCCCTGAGGTGTGAGCGACGGCTGCACTTGTTATCTCACGACAGGAAGCTTAAAAGCCAGCAGTGGAATCAGACAGACAGGGTTCCCGCACCTTTTTCATGGAGAAATTCCTCACTTTTCCAGATGGAAACAGGGTTTCTCAGGGGTTGTTTTAAATTCCAAAGTTCACTACGAGTTTCTGTTAGAGATTTCTATAGAGGCCAGGCTTTAAATGTGGAGAAACAAGAGACCGGGAACAAAGGGAAAACAAAAACAGTGGGTAGCAAGCAGGAAAGACAGCAAGAAAGAAAAAAAAGAGAAAACAAAAAAAGAAAAAGCAAGGAAGGAATCCATCTATTTTATTTTGTTATTGTTGTTATCTTTTGGGGGAAAAAAAGTGAAATTTAATTGCAGGAACCCTGGTTAGACAGACAGCACTGACAGCACAAACTACGGAACATGTTATGACAGTGACAGATTTAACAAATAAGTAAAAAGCATATTTTCTTCATAAAAGTTACAAGCTGCTGCTCTAAATGCTGTTTTCTTCTACATAGTAATCTGTGAAACTAGTCTAACAGCATTTAATTATAGTTAATGGGAGAACATTTAAACGGTTACTTAAAGTGCTCCCAGAGTAAGCATGTTGGACAAAAACGGTCCTTAAATCCCAGAGTTGACATTTTTAAACAAGGCAAATCTACACTCCCAAATCACCTACAGAGAGCCTAACAGCAGTAAAGGCTCCTTCAAATCTGACCGTAGGAAAGGTGGAGAAAAAAATAATAATCTTGCAACACAGAGACAATTACAGGCAAAAGAGCGTCACCTTTTCAAAGATCAGATCGCTGAGAGACTGGGCGAACTCGCCATCCTCCATCAGCAGGAAGTGGCGCAGCGCCTCAAAGTGTCTTTCCACCCCCAGCTCTACAAAGAAGTAGTCCACTATCGCCTTATTCACCAAGGAGACACTGGGAACAGAGATGACATATCATGGAGAGAAGCATTTGCATTGCAGAATACAAATACAGAAAATTCGTCCAAGCCTGAAGTAAGCTGATACCACAGTGAACTATATTAGTGTTTATATGTAGTTTATAGAAATATGTCCTCTTTCTCATCACTTTTAGAAATCTGCATTCATACAGCTGTGTTATTCTGGAGCGACAAGCATCTCCGTCATTCCTGCAGGGTCAATTATGCTCTTAGCTGCAACGTAACAGGATTACATTAAATAAAATAAATAAAAATAATTCAGTTTAAACCGATGTCAACATGACGCTAGACTTTTCATGCATAATGATAAACCTTTAATCTGAACCATTAATTAGACTCAAAATAAGCCATTAATTCTTGCCTAACACAAAGAGAGCCCCTCCTCATGATGCGCTCTTCCAGAAGGGGAACTTACTGCGTGATGAGCGGGGCGGTGACAGAGTGCTTTATCAGCACCGGCAGGGAAACCATCTCACTGAGCTGGACAGCTGTGGTGTCTGTGGCTCTGCGGAGCGTCGGGTCCATGGGAAGGCCCCAGGGCCCCCGCGTTACCTGCTTCAGCAGCTGGGACTCGGGGGACGAAGCTGTGAAGGGGAGAAGACAGGCGTGCTGGTGAGGAAGCGTCTTTCTCACAGCTGCAGGTTACATAACTGAAACAAGATGTCTGGATTTCTTTTTTCATTTGTTTATTGAGGCTGTAGTTAGGCGAGTTTCAGACTGATCACAGCAGTAATCACCCAGAAGCAAGTTGCTTCACCTGCTCAGTCAATTCCATCTCTGCATTTATGGAAACCCAGCCCTAGTAATTATGTCTGCTGGCTTCGATCGGCAATGTGGAAGAGAAATTCGCTGGAGAAGATGCTGATTGATTTCGGTGCGAATGCTTGCAGCGCGAATAAACAACAAACAGAGAGTAAAAGAGAGGATAACTTGAACAAGCCCCGATCCTCCCTAAAGCTCAACATAAGTCTCGTTTTCAGAAATGACCGTCATTTCAGCAAGTCAAATATATGCTTAACACAAAGAGGACATGCGACAATTGATCCCAGAAATTTAAAATCAATTGCACCCCGTTGTAAAAACAACACCTTGTTGGCACAGTTTCACATCATAAAAAGAAAGTGAGCGAAAAATCCTTTCAGCTGCACATCATCCAAACCCAGAGGGAATAGCTGTCCAAGCACGCAATGCCTCAACCAAAAGAAATATGAACTTTACTTCCAGCCGTGTTCTGCACTAACCTAGTAAGTTGTAGCAGTCCTCGTAGTGTTCCACCTGGTACTGAGCGGATAGAGCCATGAGGTATTCCTGCTGGGACTTCTCTCCAGGGGATAACCACAATCCAGACGCCCAACACACCATCCTGTCATCAGTGAGGCTGCCTGAAGGAGAAACTGAGAAAAAAAAAATTTGAGATCACTCTCCAAAGAAAGAAAAAAAAAAGTGTTTTAATTTGGCCTTCAGAGGAAAAGGCAGTAACAGTTTGAAATCTATGATTATACTTAGCTTTGTATGAAAGTAATCAACTGAAAAGCCCCATTTTATGACATCCAAACAATTTGGATTTAAGAAAAGAAACTCATAGCTGCTCACCTGAAATGTATTACTTTAAAATGAACTCTTACAGCAGATCAGACTTTAAAATATTATTTCTTTTTCTCCAACTAGGTAGAGGTCTCATTTAACACACATGCAATCTTAAAAATAGATGGGTAGTTACTGCAATCAAAAATAAATATTTTCAGTGAAAAGCTGCACAATGGTTATTTAATGATTGATCGATGCTTTCTCTATTTTTATCTGTTGAATGTATCTGAGAATGCTGAGGCATGAACATTATGTGCTGGATTTAAAACTGACGAATGAAAAACAAAGGTATGATAGCTCTAATTTTCTACTTCATTACTGTCTTATTGAATCATAGAAATAAAAACTCAACTGTAACAAACAAACCAATGCCTACATAGAGTCCAACACTCCCTCCATGTTTTAGTACCTTTATCTTCCTCGTCCTTTGTCTTTTGCAGGTTTTTATCTTCTTTTCCTTTCACTACACATCCAACCCCTAAAGCAGAGTCGGATGAGTGACCGTACGAGCTGCCTGGAAGTGCAGCGAGTGGCGGCTCGGACCCCTGCACCACGCAGCCGATGCCCAGTGTTGAATCAGAGGAGTGACCGTAGGCGCTGCCTGGTAGCGGCGATGGAAGCGGGTCGGATTTTGAGACGACGCATCCAACGCCCAAAGCAGAGTCTGACGAATGTCCGTGGGCGCTGCCAGGTAACGCTGCTCGTTTGGGCTCCTCTCCCTGGACCACACACCCGATACCTAAAGCTGAGTCCGAGGAGTGACCGTAAGAGCTGCCAGGCAGAGGGGCTAATGGGAGTTCTTCTCCAGAGACCACACAACCCGGCTGGAGGACACAATCCGAGGCGTGCCCATGTTTACTCCAACGAGGTCTTCCTTCTGCTACGTTAGACACAAACTCCCCCACTCTTATATTGGCATCAGAGGAATGTCCGTGAACACTGGGTGCAGGCCGCGGCGCCACAAAATCTGAAACATTTTCCCCGACCTTTATATGAGCGTCAGAACTGTGGCCATGAACACTACGCACAGGCCGCGGCGCCACAAAATCTGAAACATTTTCCCCGACCGTTATATGAGCGTCAGAACTGTGGCCATGAACACTACGCACAGGCCGCGGCGCCACAAAATCTGAAACATTTTCCCCGACCGTTATATGAGCGTCAGAGCTGTGGCCGTGAACACTACGCACAGGCTGCGGCGCCACAAAATCTGAAACATTTTCCCCGACCGTTATATGAGCGTCAGAGCTGTGGCCGTGAACGCTCGGCAACGGTAACGGCACCTCTATTTCGGAAACGTGTTCGCCAACCTTTATGTGGGCATGCGAGACATGACCGTGGATGTTAGGGACAGGAAGAGCGGGGACACACCCAGGAACATATTCCCCAATTTTGATGTGAGCGTCAGAGGAGTGACCGTGAGCACCAGTGGACGGTGTGGGAGCGCTGACTTCGGACACGTGTTCTCCCACCTTGATGTGCGAGTCTGAAGCATGGCCGTGAATGTTGGGGGAGGGGAGGTGAGCAGTTACCTCAGAGACATTCTGTCCGACCGTTATATGAGCATCAGATGAATGGCCATGAGAGCTTCTGTCTGGAAGCTTTATGTTAGCAATGGAGAGAGAATGCTGATGGTCTGGGAGAGAAACACCTCCACCAGGTGTATCTCCACTCTTTGAGTTTTGGTCTTTAGTGTCTGCCTCAACTCCCTCAGTCTCAGTTTGATCTTTTTTCTGCTCATCACTTGTCTCTTGTTCTGATACAGCCTCATTCTGACCCTGGTCTGTACCCGAGCTGGAAGCTTCCAAGTGCTGCATCAACTCAGGCTGGACTGCAGGTCCCCACCGAGGCCTGGAATGAGATGAAGATTGGCCAGCGATACCCTCAAGTGGGCTAAAGGGGGCACTAAAGTCATAGTCAACGAGTTGCAGAGCAGGACGGGCATCAGGTAGGTCAGAGCCAATCTCCTCCAAGGCGTTATCCACTTGCTGACTGTCAGGCTTCAGCGATTTAGTGAGAAGGTCACTGATGTCGGAGTCCTCTGAGATGAGAGGAGGGTCTGCTGCCGACGGATTAAGTGGCGGGGATGCAGCTTCTGATCTTCGAATGTCTGCTGACTGCTCCTCCTGAGTGGGAAATTCCTGTAAGCAAGGATAAGTGAGTTTCTAACAAAGCAGAGACTACGGAAAAATAAATGCCGTAATGAGGGAATTATTACGTGAGTTTGTTGTGGCGTTAATGAAGGACCAGATGGCAATGCAGCCACGGGAGGGCTCTCCTGGCCAAAGAGGTATTTATCCAACAATGCCTGAAAGGTGGGCACAAAAGCTTTGAATTAAAAAAAATTTATAAAAAGGCGAAAACCTTGAGAAACTGTTAAATATTTTTTATCTGCCTCCTTATAAATCCATATTTTTCATTTTCCTGCGCATTTATTTGTCACCAACCTGAATTTTCTGCCCATCGAGCATGAAGAACTGTTCCCTGGCTTCGTGGAGTCTCATTCGCTGCATTCTCCACATGGCCCGTCTCTCTCTGCGAGCCGCTTCCTCCGACAGACGGCTGTACTGAGCAATCAGCTCCTTTCTATAACATGCGATAGAGGGACATCCTTTCAAATGCAAGGTTTATCCAGAGCAGCAACAGCTGGATCAAGAAACTGTGTTTGGCATCATATTAATCTGGAGTAAAAATACTCCTTCATGGCATGATGGGAAAATATTTAGAAAAAGGAAAAAAAAAATGAGCTGAGCAATGTGAAAGACTAGCGGAGATGGTGCCAACATGCTAGTGGCACTAGCAGTAAGTCTAGCATTAAGTAGTAGTTAAATTATCCTTCTTTTGTGAAGGTCAACTTGAGTTTGCAATATTTCGTAGGACAGAGGTTAGAAATGGCTCTTTGACTTGGAATCAGCAACATTTACAATCCACAGAAATAGAAATCTTTGCCTTTATAAAACCCAGATACTTTTCTTTATTGTCCATAGCCCAAATATATTCAGTGTTTAAAATCTTGAACTCTACAAATCCTTCCTGAAGGGTAGAGGAGTAGAAAGATGCAAACTGGCTGCTTAAAAGGCTGCAGATGGCAGGTGCTTCCTTCCTTCAGCTTTGGCACGCTCTGATCTCCAACATGTCGTTGAGCTGAATGACAGCTCTGATAGCATTTGCTCACGCTGTGGCATTAGACAGTTATCCCAACTGTGCGGGAATGCTGCATAAGTCTAGCCGCTCGCATATGCAATTCTCGCGAAGGTGACGTTTCAGCATGGTAAACATACAGTGTTTATGTTCATGCCCAACATGGACGGATCGGTTAGCTGGAATAGGCAGAGCGGAAGCTGTCAAACCTGGCTCTCTGCTCCAGCTGCTCCTCCAGGGCTTGCAGTCTCTTTTCTCTGTCTCTCAGCTCTCTGGCAAAGCCAAAGTCGTCGTCCTCCTGCCTCTTCTTGGCTGCATTTCGCCACTGGTCGCAGAAACACAAACAAACACATGCAATGCATTGTTTCTTTAAGCTGGAAATGTTTATTTGTACGTTTTTGAGGCCATGTCTTAATCTCCTATGCTTCCCTTTAGAGGGTTATCAAAGATTTTTCTGACATTGTGTGGAGAAAATCCACCTCAGCTGAGTCTCACCTCAGCTGTCAGCGTGCTGTCAGTTTGGAAAGTATTTGTGACAAGAGATGAGCCAAGTTTACTGATCCCTACACAGGCCCCAAAAGAACAACAGTGTGAAAAATAAAATAAATCACTGTGGTTTCAGTGAACACTGCAAAGTAGTTTGTGTTTTTTTTTTTTTTTTAACAAAGAAAACATCTCTATCGCAAACAAAGCCAGACACTCTTAAAACCTATTGGAAGTCCTTACAAAGGTTTGAACAGTTAAATATTCCTTAAGAAAGTCATCCTACATGTGACACTGTCACATTCTCCTTAATCTGACCCCCTTTAGAAACCAGCTTCATTATTTCTATAAAGGACCGTACTTGAGGGTGCTGAAAGTTAGGTCCTGAGTATGAACCGTGAAGAAAAATACCTCAGATGAAGGTCTGCACATCTTGTGAAACTTTCCTCTGGAGTTGCTAACCAAGGCAGAGATCTTTTTTAGGCTTACACGGGACCACTGAGCGTGGGTGAACGGGGTCGTGTCCCTCCATTTTAGCAGAGCCATGCGTAGCCGGGAGAGAAGTGAAAAATAATGCATGGTATTTTACAGAGGGTCAGAGGAGTGTCAATCTTTCAGATGGTACCAAAGAGGGCAACCAGCGGGTTAGATTCTATGTGGTGTTTGAGAAATAAAGATAGGGTCTGAAAAAAGGGAAAAAAAATTGTCTCTCCAGCATGTTTTAAGATGAGCAAATGTCGAGCTAATGTGGACGAGGGAAGCTGGCACCGTATTTATCACAGCAGGCACTTGAGTCTGGATAACTGATGGACTCGAAAAGTATAATTAACCTATTTATGTATTTAATTTGTTTTATCTTCATCCTGACCAACAGTATTGAAGAAAGTGTGTAAAGAATATTAGCTCTCAAACCAATGCAAATTTAACATGTTTTTTTTAGAGCCTTGCAAAAGTATTGATGTCGTGATGAGGTGAATGGAAAAGCATAACTAGTTTTCAAATATTTTTACAAATATTTGGGTTCTGAGTCAACCACCTTTTACTGCAATTGCAGCAGAGAGTCACTGGGAGCAATCTGCAACCAGCTTTGCACATCCAGATATTGAATGTTTGCCCAATATTCCCAGTACGACAGGAAAGACCTGAAGAAGAATGTCTATGAACACTAATTTGCATGACCTTTGAAACACGGTCTCCCTATTCACTTGCTTAAGGATATGGTCAAGTCTCTGCTATGTTCCACTCATTAGGAAGTTTCTGCAATTTGTTTATTAATCTTCTATTAAAACATTCCTGAAAGCCTTCAAGCAAAAGCTGCAATTATTATTATTCAGAATAAATTTCCCACAAATAACATTACCTGACTTCTGAAGGCAACTTGGTGAACAAAACTTTAGGACGTAGAGTGATAAAATGTGAAGGAAGTTCAAGGTGTGAAAACATTTCAAGCCACTGCAAAGCTGCAAATAAAGATGGTTAGAAACAGACTGATGTGTCTGAGTAGTTACAAACAGAGAAATATTTTTGTTTTTGAGGTAATTTTCTGGCCAAACTTAACAACATGTCATGCTCAGAAAAGTGCAAGCAACACCCTGTTTGACCTAATACTAGTTTGCAGATTCTCACAAGAAGAAAATGCTATACAGATTTCATATTTCTTAGAATTTCTCTTGACATAGAAACACATTTCAAACTACTTTTTAAAAGAAAAAAAAAACATGCATTTCCACTTGAACTACCTCCTGCTCCTGTTCCAGGTGCTGCTTCAGCTCCTCAAAGCGTTCCCTTTTCTTGGCCTCCTCAGCTAGACGCTGCGACACCTGGCGCCCTGTAGGAGGTGGGGGAGATAACAGTGGGCTCTTTACCCCTCCCGGTCGAAAAGCAACTCAACATCCACATCCCTCTAACTATGCGCCGCAGCACAAAACAACACCGCCATCTGCCTCGCACTCGAATAAGCCGAGACGTGCATAAAGCAACTGAGCAGGCATTCCCCAAGCCAATCATCCTCCTTTGCCAAAAATCCTTTACATCTTGTGGAGGACAAGAAAAAATGGATGTGAGGACTTAGGTGAACTCTGTGACTGATAGTTAAATTTCATACTCTTACGGTAATGGAAGATGCGTCATCACACAGTGACAAAGTGTGATTAGTATAATTTTACCTGAAGTGTATTTAATGTCACATGCTGAAGGTATATTCAGCCGCTTCGTGAACGGTAGAAGAAGCAGTGCTTCTCAGTGTTTAAGCGTGACGCTAACCTCGGATGCTCTCCAGGGTTTTAGCCGCCGACTCCCTGACCTGATTGATCAGCTCCTGGCGCGCTCGCTCTGCTCGCAGGGCCTAACAATAGACAGGCAAGAAATCATCATTAACAAAGATTTATCCTCCTGCTCCGGAGCTCACCTGTCCTTCCCTCTCTGCCTGTCACAGCTGCCAGCTGCAGGCCATACAAACTAGCTCGATGCCTTTAAAAGCAAAACACGAGCGTCAGATTGTGCAAAGATGAAACACTAAAGCTCAAAAAATAAAGCTTCCTTACCTGCTCCTCCCTGCTGACGGCGTTGTGTTTCGCGATTCTCTCCATGCGGCCGCGATACACCGCGCATTCCCGCTCAATCTCCTCCACCTCCTGCAGGGAGAAGGTGACAGCGATGCGAGGCACCGGCAGCTCCGACCAGCAGATGTAGTGCTGGTGGAGGAACAGATTTGGTGAGAAGTTATTGCTACCAAAAAAAAAAAAAAAAGAAAGAAAGAAGGAGACGCAGCTTCTAGTGTTAAATTTGGATGACTCATTATGTTGACATCATGTTTTATAACCTCAAAGTTCATTTCATAAACAAAATATGTTGCACCAGCTGTCGGAAAGTACAACTCCTTTTTCGCCTCTAGATCCAAAAGTAAACTAGCGAAGAATCTGGGATGACATATGGGAGGGATTTGGACACAAACAGCTAGAGAATAACCTGAAATTGCTTGGAAGTACAAAGTGTTCCCACCCCTTGAACCTTTCCACATGTTGTTGTTTGGTTTTATGCAACAGGCCAACACAAAGTTAAGACGTGAATTTGCGTTTTGCTGCTTTACTCTGCGATACCTTTGTTCACCATAAAGTTGAGTGGGTGTGAATATTTTTATATGGTATTGTTGGATTCCTTTGAATTAAAGGAATAATTTGACTCAAATAATCAGACTTCCTACCAGACGTCCCAGCTTTCTACTTTAAACATGACTTTGCATGAGGTCACATTGATGCATTTTATATTAACTTGCTGTCATTTATGTCTAAATAAGCAAAAAAAAAAAAAAGAAATTCTGAACATTATTGAAGGTTAACCTTTCAGAATGTATACATTTGACAAAAAAAATTCATGACATGAATATCTTTTTAGTTCTTCAAACTTTTTTGTTAATCAACAGAGTCATCAAGTGAATCATGCAGTACGACGTCCATGCGACACTTGTGTCTGAGTGTCACTTCAAAAAACTAAAGACGTTTAATCATTTCTGATCTTTTCTCTCGGCAAATATAACACCAATATCAACTCTTCCTATAAATAGAAATACTTTCTGCTTTGATTGAAACTTCCTGATCCATGTTAAAATGTTAACTATGTGTTTCACTTTTTAGAGGGCCATTTGGAAGTATAAAATAAAACATAAACTCATAATTGTGACAGCTGTGCATTAAGTAAGCAGAGCCAGTCTGCGCATTTATTAGCAAATACAAACAACTGAATCCTTGTTGGAAGCAAGAAAATAAACACAATCAGTAATAATAACAGTTCATTTAAATGCTTAATGAATTCATTGCAAACAAGAAAAGGAAATTCCTGTTTGCAAGAACAATTTATAAATACTAATTAAGCCAAGATTATTTTTACACAGAATTCAAGTGCATTAAATTGTTCCTCCTCCACATTTGCACGGATGGCTATGGATGTACAAAACAAACCTGTGGACAGCAGATTCGGAGAAGGTTTATGGTCTTCCCACAGACGTAGACGTCGTTGGCAATGTGTCTCAGGAAGACTGGCACACAGTCCTCCACATCCTTCGAGATCAGAGTGTAGCCTTGAACCCAGAAGTGTTTGTCTGCAGAAAGTCAAACATACCAATTGATGTCTGCATGTGCTAAAAACGAAAAAACAACAACAAAAAAAAGCTTTCCCTTGTTGAATGAAATACCTAAAACTACCAGTGGTGGAGTTATGGTTGGCCTTAAACTTTCTCCTTTTTATTATGACTCACGGGGCACGACAAAACTGGCCGCTTGGATTAGCACCTGTAATAGCTAGCACTTAGCTCAGCGATCCAAAGCAAAAAGCATAAGAGAACATGAATGCACGAGCTTCCCGAGCGCTTTACAAGAAGCCTGCAGCTTGCCAAGAAAGCTTTGCTGCTGCTGCTGATCGCTTCCTGGGCCAGCAGAGTTTCGAAGAGAACAATGACATCTGCGTGTCCTTCAAACGGCGGGAGCGAGAACTGTGGAGGTTCGCGGCTGGAATTGATGAGGTGTAGCCGATGAGCAAATGAAACGGTTAGCCAGACAAAGCCAGCATGATGGTGTGACCTTGAATTGGTTGTTGCGTTACATGCAATGTTTGGACAGGCTGTAATCACTCATACTTCACTGTATTTATTAGCTGGTGTCAACATTAAAAAGAAACAGCTTGTATATTTGTGGCTTGGAGTTTGGAGTTTATGAATATTAATGCCTGGTTTTCATTGACAGGTAAACATGCTGACGTCTCTTCTGGCTATAAATGATCAGGTAAACATTTTGGCCTGAATGGAAGAAAATTATTTTAAATAAACATTTGTGAAACAAGATTAAAAATTAAATAGATGTTTTTTGCAAGAGCATGATTTTGCATTGAACAAAGTACAGTAGTTTCTTGGTTTGGAGAAGTCTCTTTCTTTTTATACCTCCCTTACCATTCTCCTGACTGGAGGTTTAGGTAAGTTTAAGATGGATCTAGGGCTAAAACGATTGACCGGGTTAATTGTTTATAATCGATTACTGATATAATTGTTAACTAATTTAGTAGTCAATTAATCATTAATTGCATAAGGACTCAAAAATGTCATTTGGTGAAAAAAATAACATATTCAGAGCACTGATTAAGCCAAAACACCTGTGCAAATGTAAACATATTTTAGCCAAGTGGTACATTTTTACCTTTAACTGGTTCAGATTTATGAAAGGAATGCTATAGTTCTGTAACTTAGGCAATAAAATGTTTATTTTCTTAATTTAATAAGTTATTGAATTATTTGCATCTTTTAATGTATTTCTAAGATTGTATAAAATAAGGTCAGGTGGTTGAATAAAAAAATCTGTAGAATGTGAAAATTTGTTTTATCCGATTAATTAATTAATTGATTGTCAGAATAATCAACAGATAACTGATCACTAAAATAATCATAAGTTGCTGCCCTAGAAAGAAGCTATATTTTATGACCATAAAGGAGAGTCTGAATGAAGAAAGCTCACTTTTGAGCAAGTGAAGCTCCAACCAACCTAACCGTCTCCTGCTCCTTCCTACCATCATTCACAACCAAGACATCAAGATCCTTTAGTGTCTCTGCTTGCGGCAAAAACAGAACTTCAAAGCACGGTAAGGAATCCGCTATATACGCCTTTTAATGCAGTAGCAGACAGGGTTCCTTCATATTTTCCATGTCAGAACACTATACTATTTCTGACTCTACTTTCCAGTCTTCTCAGTTCACTTCATGCATTTTTTTAAAAGTCCAATTCTCCTGTTTGAACGAATGTCAGATTTCTATATGGTGTTTAAATAAGGAATCTTCAAAAATCATTGACAGAATGACAGACGGAGTGATGGGTTACTGGACAAACAGATGTGTGGGTACTGAACAGATGGACGGATGGACATGCGGATATTAAATAGATGAATGGATATTGGACAAACAAATGAACGGACAGAAGACTATTGGACAGATGGATTGTTGGATTCAAAATCTAGTTAATTGGACAGATAATAAAGTATGAAAATATCAATAGTTTCCCATTCTTTGTTTTTGGTTTCTATACTTAAATCAGACCCAGAAAGGACTTCAACTAATTTCCAAATTTCTCCAGACTCCATAGAAATACCAGAGTTTTTTTTCTTTTATCCTGAAGTAGCACTCTGACTGCAGGGTGTGGAAAGGGTTATAATTTTTGTAGCGAGTAATGAGGATAAAGACACATTGGTCTTACTTTACATTCTCTTGTCTTTCCTATTTTAAAATATAGCTATCACGAATGGGCCTCTGTGCAACATAGTCATACATTACAACATGGACTGATAATTAGATGCTGCCAATCACTACATTCAACTTTAAAAAAAAAAAGAAAAAAAGAAAAAGGTTTTATTATGTTCATTACTAGAAGTGACTCTAATTGAAGAGTCTGTGCTTGAGCGAAAAACAATTACCTGAACTTTGAATTTTTACTCTGTTGAATAATATGTACTCAAAGCAAAGACTGGACTTTTCTTAATTGTTCAGTGTCGGATTTTTCAAAAGCAGTAAGTTTTTATTTTGATGCATTTTACACAAACTAAAACATAAATTAGAACAAGAACCCCCTTTCTTGATATTTAAATACTAAACAGTTCAGACTATTAAACAACAGTTGACTGGCTCATTTTAGCCTTTTCAAGAAGAACAAATTACCACCAATTTCCTTAATTACAGAAAATCTCAGCTCCATTTCAGAATTCAGTCTCAGTGGCTGGAATGTAAAAGACAAATAAAGACAGAGGACCTGGCATTGAAAAACAGCTTGAGTTGAGTTAGAGAATGGAAACCCACAAAGCTAAGAGTGGAAGTTTCTGCAGAGCACAGATGGGTTTATTCTTCCTTCCTGTCTTAACTCAGCCCCTTTTCTCCTCATGGAACCCATTAATTAGACTAAATGAAAATACTTCAAATCCAGCTTTCAAGAGTAAATCTGAGACAAATTCACTTATGAAGCGTTTCGGGGTTTTTTTCTCTCCAATCAGCATGGTGTGCTAAATAAAAAGAATAAAGCAATAATATTTATTAGTGTTTGTTCCTGCCGTTTTCTGAGCGGAGATGATTCCGGTCCCCACAGCAGCTGGGACTGATTCTGTTTCCTGCTTATTATTTTCCAATAACTTCATGGCATCCTTTATAGACACAAGGACAAATCCAACTAGGCAATAAAGGATCAAATTGAATCTCAGTTTTTCTGCTACTATAGACAGTCTGCCTTTCCGCTGTGTGTGTGTGTGTGCTTCTGTTTTCATACGTGTGAGACGTCTCACCCCTGAAACTGAGGTAATCCTCGTTGACATGGATCATGAATTCTCCACAAACGTCTCGAAACACGCCGCTGTACACCCAGTCGGACACGAACCTGAACGAAGCAGAGCCGAGACTCCGTTAGTTCAAACGACTCCTGCGTGTCTTTGGATTTGAGCACGTTTCAGCCACGAACCGTGTGTAAGGTTCACAGCAGCTCTTCAACAGGGACAGCAGGATGGGATAGTTCTCGTTGCTGCAGTTACTTTGGGCTTCGTTGTAGAGGTAGGACAGCAGCTTAACACCCTGAGGAGAGCCACATGAAGCGAGCTGACATCTCATCTGGAAGGTTAAACACAGCCCTGATGGATGACAAATTGCAGTGTGTACATAAAAGAGCCCTCACCACAGGGAAGGCGGCCTGGCCTGAGCCCGACGGTCCGTCCACACAGCACAGCTCCGACAGGTACCTTAAGACAAAGAGAGAGAGAGAGGAAGGGAAGGGAATTTGAGATGTGATGACGTTTGTGTTGAGCTGCCTGCCAGCGTGAGGTTGAATTTAAAAGGAGTTAAAAAAAAAAAAATTTAAATCAGAAGAAAACAGGACATCAAAAAAGGAGGTGTGGTCTGACCTGAGCTGGCGGCCCACTTTGCGGAAAAGGAAGCCGATGGTCAACAGGCTGAGAGTGGGGGGAGTGCTGAGAACGCACGCTCTGTAGTAATGCAGATACTTCCTCAGACCACCGGTGAACGCCTTGGACGAGAAAAATTACATGCAGCGACTTAGAAAAGTAATTATACTCATGGATATTATTCTTCACATCACAACAAATGTTGAAGTATTGTATTGCGATTTTAAGTAATAAGTAGAGTATTTTTGCAAAGTGGAGAGAAATAATCCTTTTTTTTTTTAGGCCTGTTAATCGATTGATAAAAATGAACTAATTAGTCGCAATTAATCACTTTTCAAGAAAACCTATAAACAACACTCAATTGAAGACTGAATCCATCTTTATTATAAAATAGGAACTTTTATTATTTTGTTCATTTCTGCTTTGTTTTGAAACCAGATACAGAAGAAAAAGCGAAATTGATCATTCAATAGTGTCTTTTTGTCCATCGCTGGCTTGACTGAGTCAGTGGAAGTGAGTTACAGCAACACAGAGGAAGGCTTTTCAAATCAGCCATTGTGTTAATTTATTTTATTAAGTAAAAAAAGAAAAAAAACACAAATGGTTAACATGGTCATGTAAACAGCCCTAGATTTATTTTTTTTTTGCAAATAAAAATGTAACAAATGTGGCAAGAATTGGTATTTAGCGTTTTAAGCCAAAACTCTGTGGAAACCCCTTTTGCTTTTACAGCAATTAACAAGTTTTCTTCTAGGATCGTTTCCTTTCATCTTCCCATCAACTCTGAAGAGAAACTTTCTAGAGAAAACCATCCACACAGCATGATGCTGCCAGCACCATGTTTCATGGTGGTGATGGTGAGTTCAGCTTGATGTGAGTATCAGATTTCCGGTCCACCTACTGCTTTGCATGTCGGACAACTCGTTAAATGTAATTCTAATTTGGCCAGAGCCCATTTTCTTTGCCGAATCCCCAACATGGCAAGCTGCAAGCAGAACTTATTTTGCCTCTTTCAACGATGGCTTTCTTCTTGAAATGTGAAACTATTTACCACTATGCACACTCTTGCCTGCTAAAGCAAAGCAGATGAAATGATAAATCAACCTCGACTAATGATAAATGATAACGCTTGAACTTTTATGTATTACTGCGCTTTTAATAAATTCTGTTGCTCCCCTGCTTTTCTCCTTTGCATTTTTAGGGAGTTTTTTTATTGTCATTAATAGACTGTGTCTACTTGTGCCTGCTTGTCCTAAATTGTCCCTTAAGGGACGATTAAAACTTTCCAAATTGATGAACACAACGGGGTATAACACTGACATTAGTGCAAAATACGAGAGGAGGGAAACATGTGGCCCCAGGGGCTTTAATTAATGGTGATTATACAAACATACCTGGAAGACTAGGCCCTTCTTGTCAGCACTCTGGAGAGAAAAGCGACTCAGCCTCAGGTAGTAGGTGCCATACTGGGCCAACTCCCCCAGAAGACGAGACACGCTCTCTGGAGAAGCTCCCGACACGCACACGCCAGGCCTGACGTCAAACTGAACGCTCTGGTGTAGAAAGCACATATTTAGAAAAGGCCTTTAAAAGAGCGGGACAGTCTAATAAAAATCAGCCGTACTTGTAGCACACAGAAAATTAAACTCTGGGGTGTAGGAGGAGTCACCTCCTGCATGACTTCTGAAGGAACAATCGGTGGAGTTCTTTTATTAGATTATATAAGGAGAAGTTTTATGAGAACTAGAAATTGCGTCTCTAAGCAGCAGTCTTCTGGGAAAACAAAATCAACACGGACAGTATTTTGCAATCACAAAGGCCACTGCTGTTATAAAAAAACAAGTGGTCACCAAAGCAAAAAATAAATAAGAAAGCTTCAAGATCACACATTAACTCCAGATATTAAAGTAAGGTCTAATATTACTGTTGGCCACACTGTGCCATGCTTTTGTTAGTTTTCTGAACAACGTTCCTGAGTAGTATTTAATTGCTTGAAATTTTGTCTTAAAAAAAGCCCAACTTTAATGTAGACTTTTCAAACATTTAACTTTAAGAGTTAGCATCCCAGGTCTACAAAATCTTTGAACTTGAACAGGGATGCACAATAGGAAAGTATTTAATTATATTGAGTATGATGAAGCCATTTTACTGCTACTGCTAAAAAAAAAAAAAAAAAAAAAAAAAAACTTACTCTCTACTAGCGAATCTCAAACCAAAAGATGGACATTAATCCGTTTTTAGTAGGTCGCAGGCTTTTGTTATGGAAAAAATACACAAAACATGAAATAAATAAACACTAAACAAATTAATAAAATAATCTCAATGTGCTCTCATATGATAGACTGCAGCAGTGCCCTATGATTTTAGTTGCATTGAGCTATTTAAAGTGTAATTTGATTCCTTACTGCCAACAGCTGCTAGTTTGAATATTTTGTCAGTAAATCTAATTTACAGTGTGGAATGAATCATTTATGGTGCAGTAGAATGTATTAAAATAAAAAGAAATGTTATAGATTATGTGGAATATAACACAATATTGATGCAAATATGATAATCAAAATGGGTGAGTTTAGCAAAAGAAAGATAACCTGTTACTGTTCCCAAATAAAGTAAATTTATATTATACATCTATGCATAAATGCAATAATTCTGATCATTTTTCTTGACGTCTCTTACTGCTTTAAAAGTTCACAAAGTACTTGATCTCATTGGTGAAAAAAGCCATATCTAATAAAATGATTTAAAATCCTTGGGAACTATTGCTAAAAACAACTTTGCATTCTGATTCTCCTGAAGCCAAACGTCAAGTGCTTTAAGCCTTTTCACATCACTGTATGTCAGCGTCAAGCATCTCCTGCAGTAACAGGATAAGGACGGGGTCAGGGGAAATCAAGAGAATCGTGATGTAATTTATGTTGTAAGAAAAGACTACAACCTTCCTGAAACAGAAAAAAAAAAAAAAAAACTTAATGGGACACAATAAAGCAACTGCTGCTCTCTCCTGTGGTTTAGGTTTTAACATGAGGAACACTGCAATTTACTTCTTCATCATTTAATCAAGTTAATGGCTTGATACTATTTGCCTCAGTTCTCCAGAAGGTTTAGGGTAATGGGTTTTTTTTTTTTTTTTTTTAAAGGAACTGTGTTTGTTTATATCTCATCGACTAATTGCACATTGATTCTTTTTTTGTGTGAGCTGTGCACTGGCAGCGCGTGAAAAAGGAAATGATTGCATTTAAGTGCATCTCCGAGAGACGAACAAATGATGATGAATTGCACCTGGTTGAGAGGGAAGGTAGTGGACGCCACTCCTATCAGAACGTTCAGGAGGTCGGACACTAATTGCGTCTGGGAGTCCAGGGGCAGCATGAGGATAGGAGAGGAGTCGCTGGAGCTCACGACCCTCATCTCTCCCTCCCACAGCCGATAGAGCTGGTCAAACGTCTCTCTGCCTCCCTCTGTCAGATACAAGGACTCCCTTTTTCCTGGTGGACTAGTGGGACAAACATTACAAATTATTTTTAAATAATTTCCTAACACACACTTTTTTTTTTTTTTTTTTTACAAAAACAAAACAGTTTACAGTGGATTAAAGCCCAAATTTTCTTTTCTCAGAAAATAAGAATATAACATTAGACAAGTAGTCCTGTCACAATAAACTTTGCCGGACGATTTATTGCGATAAATGATAACATTGTCTTTTTGAAGCCGTTGTAAACAAACTTGCCTTTCAAAATATATTAATTATAGGGGTGCACCAATTTATCAGTCAGCCAATTTATCCACAGTTATTGTGGACAGTCAGTAAGATGCAGACAGCCCTTACTTGGTAGTGGACTTTTTTCTTTTTTTTCCTTCAAGCTGGGAAACCTGCATCAGATGATTAGACTTTAGGTGCGGATCCACTTTTGTTGTAGTTGCAACTGTTTAACAACAAATGCGACATGCAGGTGATGTGGTTCACCACGGTCATTAGGTTTGAATCCAAATTGCTCCCAGACTGCAGCTGTCACTTTTGGCTTTTAAACCACTGTTCTCTGGCCCACTCCTCCTCATGAGGTATATATGCTACGATCTGTGGTAGGAAACCACAAACGTGCCAAGTAACTGGTGTGAGAGTTCACTTCTCCTTGAGTTCAACGCACAGGGAACGGCAAACAACAGGCCAAAAACCGCCACCGCCCAGGGTTGTCATTGCGACAACAGTGACAAAAGTAGAACATTTTTCCACTTTCTTGTGTGGCGCCGCTAGTCGACGTTTGCATTGTCTACATATATGAACTTTCTCATGCACGAATTGTGCTGGTCTGGCTGCAGGAGGCCATGCGATTGTCGCCGCAGTTGTGATTGTCGGTAAAGCAACCTGGGCTTCCTGAACCCCTAAGAGCCACAGTACTTACGATGTACAGTATGTAGACATAAGTATATTCACATTTTCATGTTAAAAATCAGAAAAAAATATATTGTTCTTATAACATATTCTAATAATTGCACAAACTCAGTTTTGAGTTTTGTACTGATGATGTTATCCATCAAACTTGACAGAAATGAACGTGTGAAGGAAGAAAAAGAAATAAGAGAAATCCATCACTCCTTCAGAGTTTCACTGCCTGAATTACTGAAATACCTTACCTTTTCAAATGACAATCTAATTTATTGAGATGTACTTGTATTCTTAGTAAACGGATTATTTACCAGCCAACAGACTCCCAGCAGCGGCGTCTTCTGGGCTCAAACGTGCGGACAGCCTCCCAGATGTCAACATCTGGAACGGGGCTCGCCTCCGACTGAGAGTCTGGGGTCAGGTTGGAGGCTGACTGGAAGCCCTCGTCCTCGGACTGATCCAAATAGTGAGGAACCTGCAAGATACACAACAGTTAGTCAGTATAAAAACAGTCAAAAACGGAGATGCACCAACACTATTTTCACTTCCGATACAGATATCTGAGGTTCAGTATCGGTAGGTAACGATGAACTGACTAAACAGATTTATTTTTTTTAAACACAAACATAAACGTACTGAATTACTAATTTATTTGACAACTCTTCACCAGTACCACACATGTAAAACCACCAATGGTTTCACAAGCTTCGTCGAAAAGGTAAAAACCAACACAGCTTTAATTTGTTCAGTTTAGGACTGAAACGATACCTCGATTGATTCGAGTACCTCGATTATTAAAATTCCTCGAGGAAAATTTACCTGCCTCCAAGCTTCGTTAATTTATGTTTTGTTATTTAGCGCATCGTGTTCCGGCCGGAACATTATTTGCGTTGCGAACAGCTCTCACTTCCGCCTCTGAGCTGTTGACGAAAGCTAAGTTTTAGCGGCATAATGTCCAATTTTCAAGTTCAGCCCATGGGGATTTTATTGATTGAAGATAACGCCCGGATTTTCATCGTTTTGGGGGACCAATAGCCATCCTTAAAATGACTGGCGCAATGCCTGGAGTACGGCAGCTTTTCTCCTCCGAGAGCTGCTGGTTAATACAGGTGAACGGATAGACTGAACACGGCGGGCGGCTGAGTAGTTGATGGTTACAATGTAAGTGTAACTTAATGGACGAACCGCACAATACATTTCATATCATCCCGGTCTGAACAAACGGGTGGCGGTACATGGCTGGTGGATGAGTTTCTGAGTGTGAAGAACGAAGGTGCCGTAAATATTGTTCCGTATTGTTAATCTTTTTTTTTATCCGATTACTCGATTAATCGTAAGAATAATCAATAGATTACTCGATTACTAAAATATTTGTTTACAACAGCCCTAGTTCAGTTAGTGTAAACAAGAGTATAACAGCAAATGTAAAGAAACTGCAACAAAACCTTTTACAAATGGTTCAGAAAGTCCAATTAGGAATTCTAGAATATCATGTAAAATAAATAAAACATGACTTTGTTCAGAGCACAAATCATAAAATTAGACTGAATAGATCTGCCCTTATGGATCGGGCTCATTGTCATAGATACCTGAAAAAAAATTTTTTTCCTAAATAATATAATTCAGATATTAATATCGGGTCAGTGCATCCCTAGTTAAAAGTGTGCAAATTTGAACCTGGTGGCATTATAAAACAGGTGTAAAGCTAGTGTGTTACATGGAAACAGCTCAAAAGTTGAGTTTAACTGTGGGTCACCTACCCTGATAGCCAGTCCAGTAACATCGATGTTACTGGGAACAGGCGGGAGGTCCAGTCTGATGTCCATATCGGATGTTCGAGTGTGCTGTAGCGCCCCAAACAATGACAGCCGCGTCTCCTTCTCAAATCTCTCTTCTGCTTCCACTTTCGTCCTCAAAGCCAGCAATCCTGTCCTTGGCAGGGAGTCCATCAGCCTCTGAGTTCCACACAGAGTCTCCAGCGTCCCCCACTCCTCTGCACACACCAGTCCCCACGCCCTGGCCTCCAGCCTCTGCAGCTCCTCGCTTTGGTAGCTCCAGGGTTGCGGCCTCCGCAGCACGGCCCTCTCTCGTCTCATGTAGTCCCTGCTGAACGAGGTGGGAGGCGGCGGCGCGGAGCCGGCGAGGCACACTAGGAGCTCCAGGACGGAGTCTACTTCTTTCAGACCGCAGGACGCTCCTTCAAGCAGCCTCTCCAGGCGATCCTCCAGCGCCTCCGCTTCTTCCCGGCAGCCGGCCACTCGCAAGTCAAAGCACATCATCAGGACTTTGTTCCTGGGTGGGGTTCTGGCCGCGGTACTGGGTCTCGAGGCAGACCCTTTGGTGCCATCTTGAAAAAGCTTAGACAGCAAGGCGCCATAGGCCCGCTTTTTAAGGGCTCGATGGAAGCCCTCTCTGGAAACTCCTCCGAGGGCTCGACGCTTCCAAGAGACCCCAGAGAGGCTGCAGTCACACAGAGCGCTCAGGAGCTCCGTGATGCTGCTGCTGGAGTTGGCCTTTGTGGGATTGTTTGAGCTCAAATACATGATGGCATTGCTGTCTCAGACGCTTGGAGGGGGGGAAACAAAACATATTTGTTATTTTGTGGGAAAGAAATCTCTGAAGCGCAAAGCACAAAAGATTACTACCTATATTTGCCAAAGCATGCTCATAGAAACTTCAACAAGTCCGTTGTACTTTAGACTAACAGTATGCTCTCTTTCAGAAGCATAATTGAACTGTAACTTGTACAAAATGCAACAGGCCCAAATATTTCTAACATAAAGTTGCCGTACATACAAGTTCTACAGCAGGTACTGTCAGCCACTGAACGTTTGCAGACTTGTCACATGTCACAATAATTTGGCTTGTAATGATGTATCAGAGCCATTGCTTGTGCAAGAGTGACATGAAGTGTCTTTCACAGCCATCAACATGTATCTGTCTAAATATGTGAGTACTCTAATCAGAATTGGTAGAGCTCATTTGAGGTGACATTAAGTCTTCAGCACTCCAACCACTTTGTACAATGTACCAATATCACTGGCAAGTGAAACAGACCCACAGCATAATGCTGCCACCCTATCCTCAACACTGTTCATAGATCGTAAAGCCTCATCTTAACTCCTCCAAGAAACTCTTTGTGTGGCCAAGCAGCTCTGACCATAACACTTTCCTCTCTGGTCCATTTTCGGTCCAATTTTTTGTCAAGACAAGCTTATGTGTATAGCACATTTAGGCTACCAAGCAGTTCAAAGTGCTTTAAATTATATTTAAAAAAATTATTTAACAAGCAGGTGTCACTTCTGCAGCATCCACTTCTTTATTGGCTAGAAAATATTAGCAACTTAGCTTAAAAATGCGTCTGTAGCAGAAAACAAATTGATTTATGCCGGAAGTTTCCTGATGTATAGTCATTCGACCAAGTGAATTATTACATTTACATGAAATTCATATTTACTTTTAGTAGACGTAAACATCTGAGAAACACTGTTTAATGCAGTGTTTTTTTTTTTTATTTACCCTAATGCTAAAGGCACATTGCCCTCCACGTTTCAGATGTTTATTCCTGGCTCAGCACACCTGAATTCAATTGCTGACTGATTAACAGGCTTTTGCTGTGCTGCAATCATCTGAATCAGGTGAGTTAAAGCATAGCAACCTCTCAAATATGCTGCTCTGATGGTCAAAATGGAAAAACACGAGTATAATGTATTGTTATTACCACGTTCAAACACAAGACAACCCAAAAATAGTCTTACATGTTTAACTTGCTCACAAAGAATACTGTAAATACATGGAAAGCTTCTTGGTAACGCAGGCTGCAGCTAGCCGCAGCTAGCTGCTGCTAGCTACATGTTAGCAATGTCAACCGTCGCTTCCTGCAACAAGCTGTATATTTATTAAACCCCAGTTTCCTACCAAGATAAAATGACGGGTCTGGTTGTTGTTAGTCCTCCACGTATGGTCCGTTTACATCATTTTCCTGAGAATTTCAACTTCCCATCCAAGCAAAGTAACTGTTAACCCATCTTTGCTAATTTTTATTAGCAATAGGCTGGTGCGTTATTTTCCTTTCCCAATGTCGTTTATGCGGTAAATATGCAAAACTCAAAAAGGCAACTAATCCATCTCAAAGTGTTTATACCAGCCGTTCTCCCTCGTTTTTACTAAGCAAAAATCAGTTCCTGTTAATTAAAGTTACACTAAGTAGCGGAATTTCAAGCTCTCTTTCTCATTCATATTCTACCATCAAACGCGGGCTACAAACAATTCTGTGGAACGCGCCCACTTCAACGTGATTGGATGATTTTGGCTGAACTCTCGCTATGCTCGAGTGTCAGCCACGACGTTTGGCCAGACCTGACTGTCAATCACTACGGTGCATTCAGGTGATGCTCGGTAAAAAGGCAATAAGCATCTCGATACCGCTGTCACATTTTTTATTTTTTTGTTTTACAATTCTTGATAATATTTCATAAGATTTTTACAAATTATGATACCAGAGTTTTGGAAATAACTACAAAATTACAAGTTTAATTATTTAAAATGGACATAAAGTGGGATTAAAGTAAGTTTATAGATTTCAGAGTTTCAAATTGGTATACTAATCAATAGCATATATAGGTAATCACTTTTTGATACAACTTTAGCATTTATTAAAACAAACAATCAAAAGAAAAAGAAACTTAAAATCCTTGTGCAATGTTTATTGTCAATTATTGTTCTAAGTAGCCACTAGCCCGGTTTTCTCCAATGGGAAGGAAAGTCGCATATAGAGTTTTCACAGTACAGTTATTCTTAAACAGGGTCAAGGAAGATTTTTTTTTTTTCTTTTTTTTCTTTATTGCCATTTTTTCCTCCTCACACCTATGGTTAAGCTTTGTATTGGTTTGTCATTTAAAATGCCAGTCTGTAATTGCACTGGTAACATTTCGGAATGTGACAAAGTTTAAGGGGTATGAATATTTTTACAAACTAGTCCAGGTAGTATAATGTTATATTTACATGGCCTGTCAAGTGATGAGATAAATCACAAAGCAATCTTTCCCATAGTGCTTTACATAATGTAGAATATGGATTAATATAATATATGCTTCTACAATATAATTGTCTTTTTACCCTGATAAAAACTGAGCACTAAGACACTACAACTGTGTACAGAACATCATAAAGCATTGGCGACACACTTGTGAAGAGCCCACCCCATTTATTTTATAATGGGTTTTCTGCCCCTCCCTGGACATTTAATCTCCAGTTACAAAGAATTTATAGTTGGCTACATGTTTTCGCCTGTTGGCTGTAATATATATCTTTGAAGTCATTTGCATTTCTTTTTATAGTCTGCTCTATTTTCAGAATATATCTACGTTTATTTTCATTTTGCATCGGCCCTGGTTTTGCCTCCATTTGCAGTTCCCTTTGTCTCTGTTTAGCAGTTTAAATCTCTTTATTGTTGATTTGCACCTCTTTGATGGCATTTTGGGTTTTGGTTAGCTCTGTCCCCATGTGGATTTTGTTTTCTTTGTAGCCGGCTCACATCTATTTTCTTTTCAAAATGTATTCTTTTAATGTTATTTTTAAAGCTTTTTTTTAGTAGTCAGTTTTTCATAACTCAGCCAAAGAAATTGTAATGTCAAGCAGAAGCTCAAAACAGAGAGCAGATAATCCCATGGCTCTGTGGGACTGAGAAAACAGAATCCCAGTAAAAGCAGCCCACAGATGTTCATTTTGCGTATGCATCCTCACGGAAAAATTATTCGATTTTAATTTGAAAGCAACATAGGTGATAAAGAACAGTGGTTGTAAATCTTTTTCAGTGTAGGAGGGCATCGCAATGAATAATTGAAGCTACGTCTTTTAAAGAAGTCAAGAAAAAAATTATCTTTGCACATTTTATCATCCAAATTTCTTTAAAATGGATTCGTCTTGTGAACAAAGGGAAAAGAGAAAGGATGTTACCTTGGCAGGTAAACGAAGATTCCAGTTCCAGTAAGGATAAAGGATTCAATACAGCAATACTTTTAAAATGTTTTTTTTTTTTTTTTTGGCATGGACTGGGGTGAATCTAAACGCGTACCTGCTAAAGAAGTAGCCATCATAGCTTGTCATCCATATATCTTCAGAGTCACTGTGTTTGGTGATGCAGTGTGTCCGCTGGTAGCAGTCAGTCTTGCAGCGGCTCTGAAAAGGCCTCTGATTGAAGACTCTTGTTGAATGATAGAGTCCTACAACATCAGCTAAATTTCTAAATATACCACAGTAGTTTGTCATGGATGAGATCAATCCACTGCTAATCCATCTCACTTGCTTTTGCTGCAAATGAGATGGGCTAGAAAGCTAGCCAGAGAGGTGTTGGTATCAGAAATATTTTATGATTTTTTTTTTTTTTTTTAGGACATAGTTTGAACTTTCTCAATCTCTTCTGCATCCATGAAGTCTCCTTTTGTAACTCCTCTGGTATTTGGGGTTGTGGTTCATGTCATTTTTGAGCTTTTTAAATGTTAATTAGATACATCAAGTTGTAAAACCAATACCTCATTGCCTCGGTTACTCATAACTGTTGGAAAGTAAGAAAAAAAAAAAAGTAGGAGCAAAAATCCTAGCTGCACAAAACCAGAGGGAATTGTTTCTACATAATGTCACTAAAAAAAATCCATAAAAAGAACAAATCAGAAATATCACAAAGCTACTCCAACATGAGCGACAAAACTCTGCATTACTTTTGCATATCAGCTAGAATTATCAGTTTTGATAGCATCTGAGCAAAACACCTTTTAATGTTTGTTTTGACAGAATTTCCCACCTGAGCTGTGGTTTTCTGCATCTCCTCAAAGACTGGTTGGAGAGCGACAAAATTGAGAAAAAGTTCAACATTTATGAATGCTTACTGCTCTATAAAAACCCAATCAAGAAATCAGAAGCAGAAATGCTTTTTTATTTTCCCATTTGCGGTCCAAGTTATTTGCTGTGATTTACTTCTTAAATATGTCAACATACATTTAGAAGAGGGATTATTCTTGGAATATTAAGCAATTTACAAAACTTAAAAGTCTTGTCAGCCCTTAGCTGGACCACTCTAGATCGCCTCGACTTTATAATAGCCTTGCATTTAAGAAAAAGGCACGATAGCATCTTCTAGTATAATGCTGTTGGATATATGTGTTTACACAGTTGTAGAATCACTCTCGGTGGTATTCAATTATTCATGAGCAGTGTTAAAAAAATGATACCGCGCAATAATTGTTTATATTTTCCAAGTTCTCCCCCTCCTTCCCCTCCCTTAAGGAGGTGTGAATCAAAGCCAAATCTCATTAGGAACTTTGAAAAGTGGAGGTGAAAAGCAACCTATTGGGAAATACAAAGATCTCCTGCTGAAGGAGAGGCTGGCAGCTGTGTGCAGGGAAGCGTCCTGGGAAGGAGAACAGAAGCCGGCAACATGCAGATTTTAACCCATTTTCTTTGAGCATTTCCAGCACAGATGCTGACTTTAAATAATAATTGTCAGCGAGCAGTATTGATTTCCACAGAGTGAAGGACACGGGTTATTTCCCCCCCACCCCCCCAAGTTTAATCTTACAAGTACAAATAATGTTGATTTAAGCAGCATGTCCTGGTAGAGGTATAAAGAGCTCTATCTTTGATTTACGGCAAGTGGATCGGGGATGTTATGTTTGATGCTGTACTTGCAATAATCAAGTTTACTCAGAAAACCCCGGAAGTTACTTTATCTCTTGCTGAATCAGCGATTTGCTCACTTTCAACAAAGCCTAAGTAAACGCAGGCCTGCGATCCGTCTTGTGTGCATCAACTCCAGCAATTCATTTTTGTTCCCTCAATTTCTTTCATAGCTGTCGGTAGCACTGAATATTTTCACCACAATTTCATTCACTTCAGTGCTTCTGACAGAGATCCTGCACTGTCATTTACAAGTCATTTCACGGCAGAACTTTGATTTTGTACTCAGTGCGGTGCGATAGGATCCCAATGTGGGAATCAGATGAAGACCATCATAGGGTGTGCCATGTTTGGAGACTGATTTTAAAAGCTTTTCGAATAACATGACGGAATATTTGTGTTGGAAAAATGTAACTTGAGTTAGAGCACTTTTTATGAAGTAACTGGATTTACTTTTCATAGTTCTTAAATAAACTGCTAAGCTCAAGTACCAACTCAAGGAGGAAATGGAGAAATAAAAGTTTCCAGGCACCTATGTCTTTATTAAAAACGACTTGAACCTTTAAAGGTTGCTCACAAAAACCTTCATATAAACTAGCACTGCATGATTAAGTTTAGAAGTCCAAACTTCTATATTTAAAGTTGAAAGAATATTTAAAGTGAAAATTATGAGTGGGAACATCTGGTTTCTCAACAACCCTGACCTGAAAATTGCATATGGCTGACTTAAAATGAAACCTAATGATTTTCAAATGGAAGAAAACATGTCCACTTCTGATTTATATCTAATTAAATTAGTGATGTACAGTGCTATAAAACCTCCTTTTATACAGCAGTTCACAAAATGAAAAGAAGTACATTAATATTAGCTGGTCACAAAGCACTGCAACTCAAATACCGCTGGTTTGCAGACTTACAACTGGAACATATTGGGTTTAATGTCACTCATTGTCAGAGATTAAAGGTAATTTGAAAAATATCCATTAACCCTTGCTCCCTAACTCACTGTTGTTCACCACAAAACAACTAATATGTTCATATTCGACTTGATAAGCATATTCATATAGTACTATCTTTACACCTTATGATTTTGCAGTACTGTCTTACTTTGTCACATAAAAATCCCACTAAAATGCACTGAAGTCTGTGGTTGTAA
This sequence comes from Girardinus metallicus, assembly GCA_903067095.1. Classification (NCBI taxonomy): domain Eukaryota; kingdom Metazoa; phylum Chordata; class Actinopteri; order Cyprinodontiformes; family Poeciliidae; genus Girardinus; species Girardinus metallicus. Next base: position 2,451 of record CAEGAE010022333.1, on the reverse strand, counting down.
CAGGACAAAATGTGGAAAGGTTCAAAGTGTATGAATACTTATGCAAGGTGCTGTAAGTGCCAGAGATTTTGAAGAACACACAATTCACTCCAATGAGAAAAATCGGCTGCCTGTGGCAACTCTATCACCCAAGGTGATTGTTACTCCTGATGAATAAAGCATGAGAGCGGTTTCAGTCAAAGCAAATCAATATTGTCCAAGTGAAAGAAACACAGCCAATATGAAGGGTATATATGTCTCTGAGTTTATTCACGGAGGAGTGCATGATGAAACCTGTGGGTAACCGCTCCGTCCACACATACGACTTTTTAAAATTATGTTCAACCAGCACGACCGGATCAGGTACAAGATCGAGAATATTCAAAGCTGCCTCGTATGGGGAGGAAAAAAAAACAAACCATTGGCTTCCGTTACTGGTCCTGTACCGAAAGTGGAGTGTCCCAGTTTCTTTTGTCAATACAGCACATTCACAAGTTTCAAAATGGAGGGTAAGGGACAAAAAGAAACAAAAAACAAAACAAAAAAGCAAAAAACAGGTCTCGACAACAGCACAAACAATTTTTTTTTCGCTCTTTTGTTGTTTTTGTCATAGGAACCAATGCATAGGGGTATACAGATAGAATACAGTATTTCAACTTGTTTTACAAAGATTCATATGTATAGCAAACGAGAAATAAAAATAACTGCACAGCAGTAAGAAAAGTCATTTGTCGAGTATAGATAGTCATTTATCGTACACACTGTAGGATAGCTTAGAAACACAGGTCAAAAGAATCAACAACATTGGAACAATTTTTTGCGCGATGTTCAATTGTACACATGGATACCCTTTTAGCCTAATTTTGGAATGTGAGACATTTTCAAGGGAAACCCAGATGCAACTGGTCATTCTTCAACATTTAGTCTTTGACTTTTTTCTTCTTTTTTTTTTTTTCTTTTTTGCTGTTTTTGCCACCAAAATCCTAGTAAGCACACACCAAAGACATCCAAATGAAATGCACACGTCGAAGCTGCAGCCGGGAAAAAGAAATCGTACTGAAATGTCCTCAGCCTAACGGCACGCCAATGGCTGCAGCGGCGCATCTAGTGTTTTTAAACAGCACACGTAAGATCACAAGTCCAAGTACATTGCTGTGTCTATAGTACTATCGTCATATTCTTATGTTACCAACAGAATAATTTAGAAACAATACATATGTATCATACTATCCGATAAGGCACATTTTTGGTTAAAGAAAGGCTCTGAAAGAAGAAGCTTCTTGCATCGACTCTAGTCAGCGAGAACGGAGTCGCCAGTAAACAACAGCGGAGACGAGGATGGAGAGTCTGCAGTCGGCATGCAATTAAGATCAAAAGCCTCCCCTGCTGATTTCATTACACAGAGTGCCACTCCGCATCGCACTGAGTGGGCAGTGCCAAATGCTGTTAGTCAGGAAGCCGGAGCGCCATGCTGAGACGGCAGGCGGGCAGGCTTGAGGTCTGTGCAAACGTCACTCTAGCCAAGGCAGGAATCGTTAACATTCTGGGGTCTCTGGAGCTCGTTGCCACGTGTCGGCCAAACGCGTCCACCCATCAGATACGAAGGGAGGACAATTAAAAAGATCTGCCGACGGCCAGACCTACAATTTGGGGACGGTGTTTAATGGACAAAGAAATATCAAACCCTCGTTGCGAGTCAGGCCACACTCTGACACTGATTTCAGTTATCATAAGCAATTATATACACGACTGAACCCAAGCACCCTGACAACATTAAAGAAACAACAACAAAAAGAAAATGTAAAAGAACAACAATTTGTTCGCAACAAGCCGCTGCAGTCCCAACTGCATCTCTGACAGATCATCACCATCAGCATTAGGCTATTTTATAGCAATAGAGGCAGAGTTATTAATGATTATTTGGAACATTACTATGGTAATAGAGAAATGGCACAACAATAAAAAGACAAAACAACAACAACAAAAAAATGCATGAATCAATTTTGAACTGTTTTTTTTTAACATATTGCTCAACTATGATATGGCAAATACATTTAGTAATAAAAAGCAGGAATCTACTGTATTGTAGTTCGTGGTATACTGACGTTATTGCAGGGCTAATATGAGTGGCTCCATGGCAGAATACAACTGCTTCTCTTTGCTGACAGCTAAAGAAAAAAAAAAAAAGTAATACACCAAAGGAGAAAAAAATGACTCGACTGAAATGTCTTAAAGAAAACTCAGAAATGTCCCTCTGTGCTTTAGTTGAAGTGGAATGTTTCATGGCACTGTACAATAAAGGGAGACAGGCTGTGCTGTTATCGATTTCCATGAGCACGAGTTGGCAATCAAGCTTAAAGCGAAAAAAACAAAAAGACAACAAAAAAAAAAAAAAAAAAAAGGGAATGTTTGCGACACCTCTGGTAAGCCGTCAGTCACACGAAGCCGGCGTCCCTGTCCGGACCCTTTGGT
>CAEGAE010022329.1:0-12235 GCA_903067095.1 Girardinus metallicus | reverse complement strand
GCAGTCAAAAGTTTTAACACACACAGTAAAAGGCCAACACTCCTAAATGGAAATCACAATAATCTATATTAATATAACACTACTAATGTAAGAATAATAATCTAAAGTAATATTACCAATGTAAGAATGATAACACACAATAATTCCAACAACCTCCAATAGCATGAGGGTTTTTGAAGTAGCTCCTCCAACCAATAGATGTAACTAGTTTGTTTAGTTCCTAAGTTTTTGTGCAATTTAAGTTTTAGGGGTTAATATGACCTCATAAATATAAATATCAAACACTAGTTTTGAACAAATAGGGATTTTTGCAAAAAATAATACTACGTTCTGAAATAATGAATTAATAAAATCCTCAAAATATAGAAACCACAAATGTTAACAGAAGAAAATAATTAAACCAAAAAATTAAAATAAAATTATCATAATCAACTCAAAAAAGAGTAAGAGAAAGCCAAGCTTTCTAAATTCTACCCTTAATATTTCCATCATGTGTATTTGAAATATTTATACCTAATTTTATCTTATATGTCATAATTATCTTGTTTACACACAATGCATGTCATAATTATTCTGTATAAATATATTTGTATATATTTATACAGTATTTTTATACTGTATTTATACCAGTAAATCCAGATCACATTTTATGTGATCTGGAAAGATGTTACTTTTTTATTTTTAATTGGAGTGGGGTATTTCATTGTTAAGAATTGAAAAGAATTGAATTTTTTACTACGTTTTTATTATTTCTTGTTTTTTTCTTGATTTCTTATTGGTTTTAGCTTTTGTTACATTTTTATTTTTTTTGTTTTTCTCCTCTTTTAAATTGTTTCTGGGTTTTTTTTTTCCCTATGTCTCCAATCATTGGTTTGATACCTCCACAATTTTCCTGGACAAACATATAGAGGACCGACTCTCTGGAAAAGAGGGGTTGCAGGATAACTTTTCCTACCTAACACAGTGATATTGTTACAGGGTAGAATAGGTAAATGCCGGTAGGTTTTTCGTATCTTGCGTATATGTTTTTTGTTACGTCTTCCAGGATAATTTTGTGTTATGTCTTTTAATCGAGGAGGGAAATGTTGATTAATATAAAATATTAACATATTTACTGACAATCAAAAGGGGGTAAATATAGTGGAAAGCCACAATAAGGTCACATCTGCTAGTTATGTTGCTATATGTTTATTCCAAGTTCCTGTATAGTCCCACCAAAATAAAGCTATTTGGGTTACATGTACAAGGTTGGGAGTTGTTTTCCACAGCTGTATCAGAACCAGACTGTCTTGCCCCTTGTTTTGAATCCTTAATCCTTGATATAAACTCATCTGTTGTCTCGGTCCAGGAGGGCTTTTTCATGCAGAATTGGTTAATGATTGATTGTCCTATGAGCTCTCTGGATTGTGCACAATTCATAAATAAACCTGACTGAGTGATTTTACCTGAACAGTGCTTGGTAATAGTTTTTTCTACAATATATAATTAACTCTTTGCGATACAGTCACCATCTACATGTATGTTTATTACGAAGCTGTACTTTGTTTTAATTAAGATTCTCAATCATTAAGCACATGGGCATTTCTTGTTTCATGAAGTATGTCAATGTATACGCAAGCTGAACATGACAGTGTGTGCCTGCAGTTTTAACCCTCAGAATGCGCATACGGTGTAATATTTTTATACTTTTACTGTTTAACTGTTTTGATGTGTGTGTAAATAAAATGACATCCTGGAAAGAGACAGAGATTCAGATAAAATATGACAATAAAATACTATGGAAAGTAGTTGATTAGATGTAGAACAAGAGGGGCAAGGAAAGGTTGGAGAGGCTGTAATAAAATGAATAAAAGCCATTTCTCCAAAATCTCAGTACACGACATTTCATTAACACACAACATATATAGACCATGTTATTGTTATTGTGCTTGCATAATCAGGTAATCAAATGTTCTCCTATGTATTTTTTAATACACTATTCATATATTTCGGATTATTCATCAACTCATTGTCCTGTAAGTGTCATCAAGTTCTGATAAGGATTGGATTACACAAATATTTGAGGATAATGAAACACTTTAGACCTTTGTTTCATTTGCACAAACCAAACTCAACATTGACCCATCAGGAGGTCACCAGCAAACCAATGACACAGCAATGCCATTGGTTTGTTTCTTCCTCAAGAGTTATTTAACACTCTTGAGGAAGAAATATAATTGTATATCCAATAGGGTTCCTGAGAAGGTACAGTAGTGGATTCTAATTCATTTAACTTTAGGAATAAAACAAATATTTAAAACTTCATCATCATCATTTAATATTAATCCTAGTAAAGAAGTAAACAAATAAAATCAGAAGCAACAACAGTTGAGTAAAGTCTCAGCTGGGTTGAAGGACAATGAGGCCTTGTGTCCTATGCTTCTGCTTAGGACTGGTTAGGACTGGGAGAAACTGGACAGGCCAGAGTGATGAAGTGAGAGCCTAACAGAGAAGAAACTCTGGGAAAAAAAATTATGATAAGGCTGTTTAGAACTGCAAAAATAAACAAAGGAACTTTAAAGGGAACATTAAATACACAAGCAGCCAGTGGAGGAAAGACAGGAGAGGGATAATGTGTTCCTGTTAAAGTGAATGGATGATTATGAGATAGAGTGAATTACAACAATTGCACACAGTTAATAAGCAATATTTTCTTTAATTTCATCCTACTCTCTTGTAAAATAGTAACAAAAAACCAATAAATACAAAATTATTTAGAATAGCGTTAGGCTCTGGTTGTACTTAATTTTGCACACACCAACGGGAGGTGATCATAAAGATTGACTTCTTCAATGTACAAGAATTTTCCACTTCCTCCACTGACCAACATAGATCTTTCCAATGTACACCAGGAAAATAAACAGCAAGATAAAATGAAATGGCTTTATTTGAATAAAAAAAGACAGTTTAATTTAATTAAATAAATGCCACGGCAGTCTTAAAGAGAGTGAATATTTTAGGTTAAAATTACAAAGTTGGGCACCTCCTGATTAATAGGAAATGATAGCCAAACTTTTTTCAGTATGAGTTATTGTCACCTGCCTGATGAGGTTAGACATTAATTAAAAACAGATGAAGTTCAAAATTGAACCAGATTGACAGGTTTGCCAACCAGAACACAGTGATTAGGATGCCTACATCAGATAAGAGTCTTATGGTTAATCTGTATATTGTTCTGTTATTTTAATACATGTAATGAGATTTTTTTCTCTTCACTTTGCTTTTAAAGCAAAGTGAAGTGCCTGGATTTTGGACTGTTTGCTGAGATCTTCATTAAAATGATCATTTCATTCCAACCTGGGTCTACAGTGTCCTGCCTCACCACCTTCACTGCACTTCATGACAATGTGTGTGTTATCAGTTTCTGATTTATTACAGGTGATATTCTGAGAGCAACAGCAGTTTTAAGTGAAAGAACACTTGAGGTAGAAACCTCAAACATAATTCCATTGTGCAGCTCTGAGTCAAAGAATATTTTACAACTAATAAGACAAGGCACGCAAATCCAGGTTGCATAATAATGAAGCGCGACCCGAGTCGTACACCTTTAGAAATGTTTTGTCTGGTTTTCGGTTTTTTGCAAGAGAGAACTTCAAATGAAAGCAATCACCATAAATTCATTCCAGGGATCTGTGGAATTATTTTATCATTTTTCTGAAATCCAGCATAGAGTTATAGGATGGCCTCTACCTCCTAAAAGGTTTTATTCAGTTTGTAATTATGTCTCTCACTCAACAGTGTTGAATAGCTGAACAACCTCAAACTTCAAATATTGCTGTTTCATCAACTTGCTTTAAACCTTTGTTTACTTTAAAGTTGTGCAAATTAAATAAAGATCTAAAGTTTTTCCAAAAAAAATGTGCTATTTGTGTGACTCAGTTCAGTGTTTGAAATTGATAAACCTCTTAAGGGAAACAGGTTGGTAAATAATCACGATTACATAAATATTGCATAAAAAAGTGCGCAGGAATTATGCACCGAAGGAAAGAGAGTGTAAGGTGCATGTGATTACCTGACCATGTGATCACCTCAAAAGTGGATTAACACACTTACGGTATGTTAGTCCACTACAAAGGGTGGAGACATTACTATTTACTGTGTCTTTAAAAGCTCTTTTCTGCCTCATAGATGCAGTGTTTCAAGACACAATTCCCTGTCCACATTTATTTTGCTGTTGTAAGAAAGAGCATCCACTCAGAAAATTCCAAGTCACCTGTCAGTCTTTTCATAAATGAACGTTCCAGAAGATTAGTAGTGAGGCCAGAGAATAAAATGCTTTTCTGCCTCTAAAGGGTAAAGTCTGTCTGTGAAATGTTTCCGTTATTAAATGTGCAATTTAATAATTACATACTTGAAATGATTAAACCTGCAATAAAGTCAGAATTCTGAGGGGTGAAAAGTCTCATTTTTTTGTTATTTAGTGGCCCGTAATTTTATTCTGTAGTCATGAACTGGAAAAATGTAACAAAAACAGACACTTTCAAGGAATCTTTGAATCCTTCTTTCCACAGTAAAGCTACATTGCTAAGGACTGAGAGTGAACCCTCCAAAAAGCACATATTCAAGCTTTCCTGAAATTTTCTCCTAAAACTGGTTTTATGTTCAAACTGATAGATAAAACAGCTAGACAACTGAAGTTTGGACACAGCTGGGTGTTTCAACAGGAAGTGATCTCAGACAGAGTGTATGAACAAAGATAAAGCTCAACTATTATAAATTTGTGGCATATTCTTAAAAGTTAGCCATTTTAAACAAGGAATTAGAGAGAGCTGTGAAATATTCAACCACAATTGAGCCAGTAGTTTTTGTTTTTTATAAGTAGGAAAAGCTTAAAGGTTTCACCAGAAACATTAGAATATGTTAGAGGGGCTTACAACTTTCTTTAATTAAAGTATATCTAGTTAATTTCGTGACTTTCTTTATCATTTTGCGACCTCTTGTGGCCGAGTTTTCACACTGCCATTACAGTGTGAAAACAATTCAAACTTAAAATGATTCACATCGGAGGTATGTGTATGTTTAAGGGAAATTTGATCAGTTTGATCAACATGTTTTTTGAATAGTAACTAATTGAGAAGCGGAGATAATAATAATAACATCGGGATTTGTGTCGCAGAGAGACTGTTGATTGGCCGCGTCCTCTGCCTATAATTCATGTACAGGGCGGGTCTTGTTTACATAAGAGTAACGATTTTCTGCCAGTGCTTTATTTCCTTTCTGCCGCACAGCACGCATAACAACGATGTGGAAGATTGTTTTTGCTTTACTTTCAGCTCTTTTAGCTGTGGAGGGGTCTCTTGTTGGTGGCGCGACAGATATAGACATCCACAATGAGGGTGTCCAAAATGCGCTGACTTTCGCTGTTGCCCAATACAACAAAGGAAGCAACGACATGTTCCTCCGTCAAGTAGCTGAAGTGGTCAAGGCTCAGGTTCAGGTATGTTATCCTTTAATACTTTGAAATGTTTGTATTTATTTATTTTATTAAGTCCGATAAGACGATTATTACACGACACCACTAACATAGCACCCGTAAACAATCCCTTAACTGCTTGAAAATTGGGTCTCTAAAACAGTAAGCCGAGAGTAAAGCATCTGAGAGGTATAGCCTTGTTTTTTTGTCTGCCGACTTTTATTATTTACTTCTCTTTTAAGGTGGTCGCAGGCTTGAAATACATCTTAACTGTGAAGATGGTAAAGACCTCCTGCAGAAAGAACAATTTTGATCAAGTGTGCGACGTCAAAAGCCTGCCAGCTAATGCTCCGGTAAATATTGCTGACGAACCTGCAAGGCCACTCACTTTGTCTACATTTGGAAGTATACAAATATAGACAAAGGGAGTGACACAAAATGATTGTGTTACTCATTCTCATTCTGGGCTTTTTTTTTCCAGTCTTACCAGTGCAAATTCACCGTGTGGAGCCGTCCATGGCTCAATGACATCAGGATGACGGAACATACATGCTAGAAAGGAAACTTCTCAGCACTTTTTGTAGGGCAAACTTCATCTAACACATTTATTTTAGATTAATTAACATAGCCATCACAGGACACCTTTTCTATATTACTTTCTGTTTCTCACCTCATTGAATTTCTGTTTTTAGGAAACTTACTGGCTCCAGCAGGAAAAAATAAATACAGCATTAAATTGTTTAATTAACTTGTAAACTCTACACAGTTTTAAAATAAAGTTGCATTGGAACTTTTATAAATGTCTGAATGTAATTATTATAAATATATTCTTTGTTTGCACTGTACACATTATGTTGGACAGTAATGAGGCATGAAAAACATCATCAAATTGTTTTGAAATAAAGTTCCTCTTGAATTGTTTTTGAAAGTCTCCATGCAAATACGTCTTCCTCTTTTGCTTCTCAAATTAGTTTAGTATTGGGTATCTGTTAGACTTTCTGCATGTTAAATGGCAACGTCAACGCAAAAAGGATGCAGTTAATTATCAAGAATGGAAAATGTTGTCTCCCATTACTTACAAATTCCAATAAAGGCATACACTTACCAGCCACTTCATTAGTGCAAATAGTAGGAGGCGACTGGACTTAACTTTAGGTTAACTTTGACTTTAGATTTATTTTTTGTAAATGTGTCACCTGCACATCCATGTTATGACGCTTGCAAGGAGTTCAGGTAACTGTGGATGCTATTGGAGTTCTGTGAGGTCATTTTCATGTTCTATAAACCAGGTTGAGGTGGTTTGAGCTTTGGTAATTTAAAGTAGGCACATGATTTGGAAGTAGGCATAAGAATGCAATGAAGCAATCATAAGCAGGGGAGCTAAACAATGCCCAGTTGGTACCACGGGACCCAAAGAGTGCCAAAAATAAACCTTTCACAAGGTTACACCATCAGAACAAACCACTGGCAGAAAAAAGGATAAAGCCCTATTTCTGTGATGTTTACGCCATATTCTTTGTCTAATCTGATATTGTCTAATGTAGTTTTCTGTTGCTGTAGCCCAAATGTTTCAAGGTACAATAATGTGTTGCTGACAGATATTATATGCCACAGTCTTTGAGCTCCTGTACTATAGCCAGTCTTTCTATTCTACTCTAACATCAACTGTGTTTTCATCCACACAATGGCTGCTCACTCTCTTTTTTTTTCTTCTATTGAGGGATGGTTATCAGTGAAAACCAGAGTAGATCAGCAGTTTCTGAAATTCTCAGAACAGCTTGTCTGGCACCAACAACCATGCTGCATTCTGATGATCGGTTTCAACTTCATCTGGTTATCTTCATCACGTTTACATGCCACAATGCATTAAAGTGCTGGCATGTATTGTGAAACAACTGGCCTCTTCTGTATATAATATGGTAGTAATTGAGCTGCCAGAGCTAAGCTGAATATGTTGTAAAAGGACAGCAGAACCGTTTCTGTTTGTTTCCCAACTGCTGAGATAACAGTTCTTCACAAGCTTAAGTTTTAGTGCAGTAGATTCGTGCCTATGTTTTTAATAAAAAGGCATTCTTTGTAAGGTTACATTTTTATAAAGAGAACCATTCATTGTGTAGATGTCAAGTTTTAAGTATAAAGACACCTGGAACTCTTGGTTTTTCAGGACATTTGACCTCTTAACCATGTTTCTTCAATTCTCATCATGCACTAGGAGTTATTTGCTTAGAACAATCTCACTAATAGCATGATTAAGGTCGCATGATTCTCTGACCCTGCTGTTCATCCTGTGAGTCATTTGGGTTGCTGTGCAATTATTCCTAACAAACAAATACATGAGGTGGTGTAAATGATTGTGAAACTGCCTGGGGAGTAAACAATTCAATACACAGTCTTACAAAAGTATTCATCAGACCTCTTTTCACATTTGGTAACATTACCATAAATTCCATTGTGTTTATTTGGATGTCGTGTGATAGACCAGCAAATGGGACAGTGTGATAGAGAAGTGGAAGGAAAGGGATTGAACAAACAGTATCATGAAGACCAAGAAACACTTTGGGTAGGTTAGCGATAAAGTTGTGGAAAAATTAAAGATATGGACAAATCCACAACTCAAAAATCTGCCCTCCTGACACTTTTAATGGTGCATTTCAGTGTTACCAGTTGGATAAACCACAAAAAATTCCCTTGAAGTTGGAATTCTGTTTGGTAAAATTAGAGTTTGCCAGCAGTCACGAGTTCTATACCCAATATGGCTGACTCATAATACAACATTATAGGCCTTTACTTCTGACACTTTGCATCTTATTAACTCAGTCGCACACATACTGTTAAATCTCTATTCGTGAACATTTTCTTTTTGTGTTTGAAGATTGGGCTCGTATTGTTCATGGCAAACAGTTGATCTGATTATTTTCTGCTGCTATAAAGTGCTGAACTCGTTTGACAACATAACGGCTTCAAGACAGATCAAATGTAGCATAACTCATTCACTCTACAAATCTGGCCTTTATGAGGAAGCGGCAAGAAGGAAACCATTTTATGCCAGACTAACACTAAACAAAAAAAATATCCAAAGCTTTTATTTTCAAAAACCTAAAACAGGAAGTTGCTCAAACTCCACAACCATGAACCGGTTGTTAATCATTATAGGTATATGAAACGCTGAAGAATCGAGTTCGTGAAGGGTTTTCAACCTGAGACGCGCCATAGAAATTGAAAAACAAGCTACACGTAAATCAGACATGAAGGTGCTAAATAGAGACGAGCTTCAGATCGCTGAGGGAGTTTTGCTAAAACATTTCCCGAGGAGCTATAAGGTAGCGTTTATTAGTGGCACTTTTCTGCTTAAAAAAAAAAGAAAGAAGAAAAATATCACCGCTGTTTTGATTGTTTTCAGGTTTACGGTTTCCTCTACACTTATAATAGGAACAAGTCGAGCACTGTGGAGGTTGTTGTTGATTCGTGGCCAGAGTTTAAAGTGATCCTTCTGCGTCCGAATCCTAAGGTGAGTTCACGGCCAGCGCGAATGTGGAAACGCTGTAAAAGTGTGGTATCACTGATTTGCATAATTTTTCATTAACATTATTATCGTGGACCAAAAGAGCCACAGAGAAATATTGATATATGTAATAATGTAAATAAAATCATAATAGCAATCTGAAATTATTTATTACTTTTTGCCTGTTATTATTATTATATGAATATTTAAAGCTAAAAATGAATTTAATCTATAACTATTTGTTAAATTCAAATTTTTATCATAATTTTTATTTAAAATATTTTTTAGTAATATTTGCATAAACATGTCAATCTATTAAATACACAAAATAATAAATCTGGAAATTATTTGGAATAATCAAATTCCAAATAACTTAAAGTAGTTGAAGTTATTTCATTTCCACTATTCGTCAAATAGACCCTAATATTTGATTGGCTGATCTGCAAAGCAGTGTAAATGCAGACCAATCATCTTATTTATACCACTATTAGTACCGCCCACTGACGTTGATAGTTTGGGTTGGCATAGAATAAATACACATGCTACAAAACAGGATTATCAATATTCTTTTAAAGAATACAAACATAATTCCCATTTTATTATTAAAGTATAATTTATTAAAACACTACATATCATATAATCATAGATACATTTGTTTATTCATTCAATGTACACATTTCCTACTGTATCATATTTATAACATATATAAATATTTTAAATGATTTATTGTTATTGGAATGTTACACTTTTGCTTATTAATATAGAATAAGCGATCCGAGGACTTCATGAAGAAGGTGTCCTTCTTCAGCACAGATGAGGAAGTTTTAAAGAAACTGCTGAGCGAAGAAGTTGACTGGAGCAGTTATTTCCTAATTGGAGGTCAGTTATGCTGAAAACCAACAGCTGTTCTCATTATTTCAGATAAAATCCTGCAGGGTGCAATATATAGCTTGATGAGCTTTCAATAAACTATACATAATTACAGTAGGATAATTCTACTAACTAAAGAAGGAACTTATCAAACTACCCTTATTCATTTTCTCTGTGCTTTTTTGCTATTTTGAACTGAAGCAGCAAGATAAGAAGAGGACATTTAAAGACTTTTTTTCCCCTTAGGATTTGATATTTCCCATGCTCCTACACTCAAAGAAGTGTCTTCAGAAAAAGAAGTGAACTACAGGAACTTCACATTGGTGCATCTTATGTATCTTCCAGACATCAGCCATCTACGTGCACCAGATGTTGACAGGTGTGCTTCAAAATACAATTAACTCAATATAATCCATCCATCCATTTTCTTACACCCTTGTCCCTAGTGGGGTCGGGAGGGGTGCTGGTGCCTTTCTCTAGCGAACATTTCAGGCGAGATGAAGGGTAACCCTGGACAGGCTGCCAGTTCATCACAGCTCAATATAATAAAATAAGAAAACTTAAATTTTGTTTTCTCTTTTTTCCCCCCAGTCAACTCGAATCAAGGATTTCATCTCTCAGCCTCTCCCACATTGACATGGTGAATAAAACCTGGAAGTTTGGTGGGGATGAGAAGGGTTACAGGCACTTTAAAAACATAATTAGCAACTTTCCAACTTGCTGCATATTGGACACTCAGGGTGTGCCTGTGGCCTGGATCCTGGTGTATGAATACTGCGCTTTGGGAATGTTGTACACACTTCCTGAACACAGAGGAAAAGGTTATGCCAAAGTTTTGATCAGCACCATGGCCAAAAAGCTCCATGCGGATGGCTACCCAGTTTATTGTTTCATAGAGGAAGACAACATGGTGTCCTACAAACTCTTCCAAAACATGGGCTTCGTTGAGGATACTTCCTACAGAGCAGCGTGGTTTGAGTTTAACTTCTAACCTTGAAAATGACTATGAAGCAGCAGCTTTTAATTTTTGCCAAAATGTGATTAAACCTAAAGTGTATTATTCATTTATGCAATTAAAAGATGGATTTGCATCAAATTAAATAATATTTTAGATTCAAACATGATTCATAACTATCACTGGCACTTTCAATGTAACTATAGTGCACTTTTATTCTAAAAGCACCACATGTATGGCTGCAAACTATGACATGCTTTTCAATAGTCTCCAATCAGTCATATTGTTTGTTCCTGTGCAATCTTCAGTAAGCCAACAAGAACTTGATTTTACTCCAGGACTTGTTTTGGGTTTTTTTTCTGTTTTTTTTTTTTTACTAATTTTCAAAAATAAAGATTTTACATAATTTAAAAATGTCTTCAGTGTCTCACTTGTCAGTCTAGGACATTCTATGATCAACTGTTTTAGATTGGGATACTGTTAAAACATAACACATACTAAAAAATAAAAGATAAGGCAGTTATTAATAATAAATACAACAATAAATAATAACAATAATAATAGTAGTTACTATTCTTTTGGAAAAGGTCACATAGCTGGTGTGTTTATTCGATCAAGAAGTAATTTTTCTCGAAAGTACGAAAGGAGAAGGAAGTTCCATAGCTCCATAGCCCCGCCCCTCTCCATTGGACCTTGAGACACTGACGTTACGTTTTCCCTTCAAATACTCCTAATTTAACATAATGGAGCTGACTGAAGACCAACTGAAAGTTACAGAAACTGAACTGCAAAGACAGCTTCCTGAGTCAATAAAGGTGTGTTTGCTACATGAATTATGATCTGCACGTGGATTCATTTAGCGACCGGATTTCACAACTTAACTGTTTTTTTGCTGCTCTTCACTAGACTTTGGATTAAAACTGTTTTATTTTCCAGATTTACGGTTTCTTGGTCCTCAGAAACAGAATGAAATTAGATCCTTACATCGTTTTAGTGGTCAGTTCAGCGTAATTATCTGCAAACCCCATGTATAAACAGGTAATTACTACTTTGGAAGAAATACATGCAGCCTTTGTGTATGTTAGTTTTTAAAATTCTGCATACTTGTCGTCTTTCTAGAAAACGGATCTGTTCAAAGACACAATCGTTTTTCCAAATGATGACGCTATTCTCACCGAAACAATAAGGAGCTCTTCTGTAATTGACTGGAGCAGGTACAGTGGGGGGAAAAAAGTATTTAGTCAGTCACCAATTGTGCAAGTTCTCCCACTTAAAAAGATGAGAGAGGCCTGTAATTGACATCATGGGTAGACCTCAACTATGAGAGACAAAATTCAGAAAATCACATTGTCTGATTTTTAAAGAATGTACTTGCAAAAAAGGGTGGAAAATAAGTATTTGGTCAATAACAAAAGTTAATCTCAATACTTTGTAATATATCCTTTGTTGGCAATGA
>CAEGAE010022317.1:0-35561 GCA_903067095.1 Girardinus metallicus | reverse complement strand
GGACCGGAGGAGAAACATTTTTCTTAGAGTACTTGAAATACAGCCAATAAAACAGGAAGTACCCCAGCCCTATCAGATGCAGCTTCCGGTTGTCGTGAAAAAGGTCTGTTGCAAAGAGAGTTAAGCTTTGAAGGTAAAACTATCTTAAAGAGCAACATACTTGCCTGCAATTTAGCTAGCTAATATCATCTTGACATCCTCATTTTACTCTATATAAACCTCAGAGGAGGAAAAAAGTAGAACTCCTTTTTTCTGTATCTTTAGCAAACACTTTTTTTTAGTTTTATTCTCGCATTTATACATTTTAACTGAGTTTTTTCTTAATTATCACGTAACCATAGTATTTTTAATCAAGGATATCATACTGTGGGAATCTCACACTGATCCATGC
This sequence comes from Girardinus metallicus, assembly GCA_903067095.1. NCBI lineage: Eukaryota > Metazoa > Chordata > Actinopteri > Cyprinodontiformes > Poeciliidae > Girardinus > Girardinus metallicus. Next base: position 35,170 of record CAEGAE010022317.1, on the reverse strand, counting down.
CTACTTGTCATTTGACCTTAATAAATGCCTTTCTTCATTAAATGTGAGAAGTCTCGACTTTAAACCAGACTTGTATAACTCCATCTTTATTTGTTTGTTCTGTACCGTCCTGATGAATGGGTTCCTGTTTGTTGTAGTGGCAACAAGCTGGTTCATTTCCACTAACCCGGCCCATTGAAAACCTTCGACTGATATGAGGAGTGAGTTGCGTTTGTTAAACTGGAGCTGAGGATCCATTACAATCTGAGAACATGAACTATAAGGAGGCTTTTCTAAAGCACAATGGCTTCTCTCTCCTCTGTGATAGCAAACCTTTTTAACAAAGGCTGGCTTGTTCTCAATCCATGTTACCACTGGTAACCCGGCCCTGTTTGCTTGACCGAGACTACCTATATCCCTGTCATTTTGTCTTAGTCAAAATAAGAAGTTTTTTTTAAGACAGACAAACTGGGAGTGACACATCTCGTCGGCAGAATTTAGATCATTGCACGGTTGCACTGCTCATATTTTGACCAATAATTACATCTACTCTGAAATCTGAGAGCAAAGAACAGCATGTTTCTCCATACGTGACATCCCCTCCTCTCACACACACAGCCAGACTTTGATCATGCTGAATCCATCATACTGATGTTGAAAGGCAGAATTGAAAATGCGGTGTTATTGAAGACTATATATATATACATGCATAGCCAGATCCCAGACCAAATCTGTTAAATGCAGGGTATTGGTCCTGGTCACAGCATCGGTGCCCTAAAGCAGGGTTTCCCAACCCTGGTCCTCAAGGCACACTGCCCTGCATGTTTTAGAAATTTCCCTGCTTTAATGCACTTCATTCAGCTGATTGCAGTTCAGCAAAGACCTGCTAATTGTGCTGAAGCAAGGAAACACCTAAAACATGCAGGGCAGTGTGCCTTGAGGACCAGGGTTGGGAAACACTGCCCTAGAGGAACCATCCCAGTGCCAAAGTAAAGCACAGTAAGCCTTCAAATGTTCGACTGTGAAATTCTTTTACTTTTGTGATACTCAGTTGCACGCAAGGTCAGATTAAGTTGGAAAAAAAGGCTGGGAAGCCTTTTGATAATGTACAGCCACCACCTTTGGAGTGCTAGCTGGCAGTCATTAAATCATCCTTTTAAGAATTTGAGTCAATTGTGAGGCAAAACTGTTGCTAATGATGTTTTAATATGCACTTTAATGCCTGAGAAAAAAAAAAAAGATCCTCCCATGTTCAAGTCTAAAGCAACTAAATCCCAATATGGCACACCTGATAAAGATATGTAAAAATCCTGAATGTGAAAATGCAGAAAACTAAACCCTAAGTTTGAGTAGATTTATTCTTTTTAGGAAAAAATACCATACTTTGTAATCATTAGTTTTGCCTCTGGGACTAAATTTCTTAATGTCGACAAAATTTCTATAGAATAAATGGAGCTGATGAAACATTGGGTATAAATAAGTGTTACAAAACGCAGATGCTTATTTTATTTAGCCACTCTTTTAGTTAAGAAAGACAAGAGAACATAGTTCTCTTGCCATAGTTCTAAAACTGGAATTGCAACAAACAAAACTCAGTGAAGATCTAAATGTATCTTGCCACCATAAACAATGAGATGGGGAAGAGTTCACACCACTAATCAACAGCAACAAAGATTGAGATCTTGGACTCGGACAGTCTCTTACACAGTGATTAGATGCTGTTTATATGCCAACCAGTTGTTGGTTTATGAAGGTTTGACCCTTGAGCTTTGATCAAATGAGGATAAGACAATAACCTGTATTGTCCCTCAGTTGGGAGATCCAGGCATACCAGCAAAGTGACAGACATGTCACACACAAAAAAATATAAAAACAAAACTAATGATAAATGTACAGTAATGGCAAATTTACAGCATAAGAAAATATGTAACACTTTATTTGACGGTGTGTGCATAAGGCTGACATGACGCAATCAAACATGATATAACACCTTTCATGAACATGAAGGAGTCTTTATGAATGCTCATGACTGGTGAATATTGACACTTTTAATGCAAAGTTGGCACTTTTAATTGACTTAAAGCAACTTTTCAAGCAACTTTACATTAAAATGGTCATTATTTACCTAATTATACTTCATGAAGTATACTTCAATGAAGACTTCTTCATGCTCTTATTGGGTGCTATGTCATATTTATGACAGTGTCATATCTATCTTATGAACACCCCTTGAAGTAAAGTGTTACCGCAAATACTGTGCAATTATTAAAAGTGACATACTCCATTTCAGTTCAAGAAATGTGCAAAATGTGAAAAATATTGATGTATGTTTGTGCATTAAAAAACAACAAAAAATTTACAAGTAAAGAAAAACTGTGCAAACAGCAACAAAAATGTTATTTGAAATAATTAAAAACTGCTTCAATATCAATAACAATGTGCAAATTTAGTTGCCAGCTTGATAAATGTACCCAGATAAAAGATGTATTGTTCTTTCCATTTCAGCTTGAAGTTAATTGATGCAATAAAAGCAGAATTTATTTCAAGGCTTTCACTCTTCTTTACTCATCAGACCAAACGGTGTTAATGATGCAAACCTTCAGCTGAAAAGGACTTTTCAAAAAAAAAGTTAAGACTTCTGTTCCTCTTTTCGTCTGTGTTCTGGATTTTCCTACCAAATGTTGTGCATAAATACGTCAATTGGTTGCTGTCAGCCACAGAGTAACAAGGCTAAAACACGTATTTGTATAACTGTCCTCCCTGTGACTCAGCCATCTTATATTTATTGTAAAAAGCTCTTTTGAGCCTTGCTATAAACACCAGAAACTGTTGAAACAGCACGGGACATTTAGATTTGTCACATTCAATTTTATGAATATGAAAGAATTTAGAAAAACTGTAAACAACTTGGAAGGAAAGCAAATGTAGCTATGATTGACCACTACAGCCTCCGCAGACCTTTAAATACTACAGTAAGCCATCTGTTTCTCTGTGTTTTCATTTTGTATTTTAGGGTGTGATTTATGCAAATCCGCTTAAATAATTAGTTAAAGATGTTTTATTTAACTATTGCCCACACACCTGCTTCTCTTGTGGCTTAGCTACTCAGTCATAACCAATTAAAATCCAATAAGATGTGCTTTTTTTTTCTGGTGACATAATAATGGAAAGAAATTTAAACATTTCTCATAATTGCTTCAACCTGTTATGAATCCAGCAGTTTTTATTTTCTTTCTTGTACAACCAGGAGAGACGAATACACCTCCAGTCTTGGGAGAAACGGTGTTTAATGATGGCTTGCTGTGGTTTCTGAAAAAGCTGCCTCATCCAGATGACATGGATGAATGGAAATTATAGCCAGCAATAGCAGTCTGAGAAGTCTGAGATGTTTAATTTAGACTAGCATGAATGTGAAGTTTTCTGCGGTTGTGTGAAATCTGAACAGTAATACAGACACTTTAGATTTTAGCCACAACAGACTCTGCCCTGGTTTGCCTTTAACATTTCTCTCTGACCAGGAAAAATATCAAATCACCCAAAAGGGTAAATGGTTCCACTCATCCAATATATGTGGTTGGTTACGCTGGTTCAAGTCAAACTTTGAACACTCCCTGTGATCCTGATCATGCTCGCCTGAGTCAGGATGTGATGATGTTTTAAATTAAGCAGGACTCTGGGAGCACATGACTCTGTGGATGTGACATCATCTCGAGGGTGCAGAGCGGAAACACATGTCCGTACTAAAGACTGAGGGTGATTGGAGCAGGCTGACAACACAAATGTGTTTTGTGTATGTGTGTGTTGCTGGGGTGAAGCGCTGAGGAATGTCTAAAGTTCATCACAAATTCAAAAATGAGAAAAAGCTTCTGAAGAGGTGGAGCACAGCAGCCTTCTTGGGGTAATTAAAGGTTTCAGGAAAAATGAGCAATGACCCTTAATAAACTCAAAAACGTGAACTTGTACAAACTTAAATAATATTCTTATGTATCACAAAAGTATTGGATTGGGGCTGTATCTCCATAGTATCACTGTCAATACTGGAGCTCCGCAAGGATGTGTGCTTAGTACGCTGCTGTTCTCTGTATACTTAGAATCGTATGGCCACTCACGGACTGCACCGGCACGTTGTGCAACTACTTTATATTAAATTCAGTTTATTTGGATAGAACAAATTCACAATGAATGTAATCTCATTTCACTTTAAAATAAAAACTAATCCAGACCATGTTCAAAATATATAATCAGAGAGAAGAAGGTAAACGCAGACAGATAAAGACCCTGATCTCATTGCCTCCAAAGACGGCACAGCCAGTGGTTGGTTTTAGGGAATCAGGTTGGATTCAATGGGTCCTCTCCCACCCCATCCAACACATGAAAATATAATTCGAAAACTGCATTTCATATCTCTTCTGATATTCTTTATTTAATTTATTTTAATGATTTTAAACGTTTAAATATGATATAAAAGGATGCAAAGAAGGAATACGGCTCAGGCGATTTTTACCTGGTATTTTAAATATTTAGTAATTGGTTTTGCTTTATTAATAATAATATTTTATATTTTCCAATTCTTTTCAATTTTTGCACAACCTTTACACAAAGCCAGGATGCATTTCACTGTGCTTTGCACTTATTTAGCCACACATGGAGATCTACAGGTGTTATATTCAGACTGACAAAAGGTGTGAATCATCAGACATGCCTGGCTGTTCATGGGAAGGAAGTGATGTCATGGCATGCAGATGGAGCATCCTGAAAAAGACTGGAGCAGAGAATAGACTGGTCTCTCTCTGCTTGGAGCGGGGAGGGCTAGAAAGTGTTAGCAACCAAAAAAGTTTGCACAGAATCTGAAACTTGACTGACTTTAAAGATCAGGGGACACTGGGTGTCACGGCAGATGGAAACTGCTGCTGGGGGAGGCAGAAGTGTGAGAGACACTTGCGCACAGCGCTGAGGATTCTTGGCATTGCAACCCACTGACAAACAATCCTAACTTTATCCTGTGAGCCGGGCCAACTGAATGGCGGCAGTGTGCAGAGTTTACCCACCAAGGGGGGCTGCAGCTCGCCCCAACCTAACTCTGTTCCCATCCGAATGCTGTGATGTCTGAGGCTGGACTGTCAACTGCATTTATCATCATTTCTGTACCGGTGTCAGTAAATCTTCCCTGAAAATCCCCCCCAAAAATAATCTACAGAATTTGGGGGCTAGCAAACAAACCTGCCAGTGCTTTCTTTTGTTAGACTCAGTTGGTGTCATGATTCTAGCACAGCATCAACAATGTTGCCTTAGAGATTTACGGTCTGACACATGGTGATAATTACTACCAGATACACTGGGATTTTCTACAAGCCTTTATTTACGTTCTATAAACTTAATCAACTACAATTACAAACATTTTAATGCAAAATGAGCATGTGTTTAATTTGGCCAGAGTGACTCACGTTGAAACAGCTCCACAACATCCAGATCAAACCAAGTTGCCTGTTGTTTTAACATCATACATGAACTCACACTGAGGTGGGGAAATTTGAAAAGATATATTTTTAAAAACCACAATTATTTGCAATCTTAGTTACTAAAAAAAAAAAATTTAACTAACCCCATTTTTTAAATCATAGTTTGATTATTCAAGGTTAATCAAACCATCCAGGAATGTCTGATTAGTAGTCCATGACTTCTTGTATCCTGAAGTATAAACATGACGTAACATTTAGACCCTGATTTCTCTTTCTGATGTGAAAGACAAGACAACATGTAATATAAGTCATCTGGGAACAGCTGCTCGCCTGAATTTGTCCATATCTATTGAATGAGCAATAATTGAAATACTTAAAGTTGTTGCTACAAAAATTAGAGAAGGAACCACATTCTTGCCACCATGCAGCGAGGAAGTCAGGAAAAAATGTGCCAATAATTAGCTTTGATGTCCATGAACATCTGTTTTTGACCAAATGTTGTTGACTCCAGTATTTTGCCATTACTATACCAGAAATTACTGCATTGCTTAGAGACCACTGCACTGAACCTCATTAAAATCCTCATGATTATTCCACCAAATATTGATTTCTGAGTTAAAACATTAGTATTGTTGTTTCTGAATGAACATGAACTTGTTTTCTTTGCGTTATTTGAGGTCTAAAAGCGCTGCATCTGTTTCGGTATTTTGACTATTCCTCATTTTCTGCAAATAGATACAAAATTTCTGCTTGGAATTTCGGAGACATGTTGTCAGTAGTTCATAGAATAAAAGAACAATATTCATTTCACTCAAACATGTACCTATAAAAAGTAAAATAAGAGAAACTGATCATTCTAAATGGCCTCTTAATTTTTTCCAAAGCTTTAGGAAACCTAAGCAATATGACCTAGACTTTTTTATTCTGACTTGTGGGAAACAGTGCAACCGTCTCAGTTTAAGATTAACACGAAGCATTTGCTGATGCGAAGCTACTTCAGAGAGCTCTTGACAGGAATTATGGGCACATATAAACTCGGAGCTTGTTTAAGAGTTTTGATGGAGACTTTATTTATCAAAATGTCAATTTTAAAATGGGAAATTGTCCTGTAAATTTTATACTCACTTTGCCAAAAGGGACCACAACATGATTAAGTGCATTTAATGTAGAGGATCATATTTTGCAAATTCTTCAAGGAAAACGGAAAAACTTTCCAGAAGTGGGTTTAAGTGATGCTACCACCATGGGCTTACCTTCTCACCTCCATGTAAGTCATCAACAAGACTTCTTTCACTTGTGTCCAGTCCTTCCTACATTCCTGGAACAGGACAGGAAGTGCAATATTGAGAAAAGGGTTTGGGCCATGCTCTTCATCAACACTAGGGGAGTGTTGAAGATCTCTGTGGGGGTTTCAGAAGTCTGGTGACTCATGCAGGAGGACCCTGGTCCAATCTGATGGAGGTTTGTTTAGTCAGGGTTCAGAAATATTGGGTTTTCCACATCTCTATATCGTTCTCTGGCTGCTTGGCTGTCCAGCTCCCACAATCATTCTCCAGCTGCAGGGGACTGGGAATACTGGCTACCAGTTCCCTGAACACGATCCGCTTATAATAACCGCATGGTTTGGTACTGATATTAATCTGAGCAAAGCCTTTATATCTTGATGTTACGCCAGAGTTATTGGAGTACTTTGCAGGAGAGAATTTTCCTGAAATCAAAACCAACTTGTCTTTATACAGTTTAATAAAAAAAAATGGGGGCTTGTCAAAACATATAAATCTACTGCTTTGTTCTGCCAGTTTTCACTTCAGAGACATGAGTGTTTTCCTCCAAAACATGATAATCCTTATACTGTTTCAATGCCAGTCATAAAGGAGCCGTCAAAAACATTATTGGAGCATCAAACCAGCTTTTTATTCATAGTTTTCTTCTGATTTGAGCTGTAAAGATAAATAAGTTGGTTAGAAGAGTTGGTTGATTAAAACTCTCTAAATATTTTAATTAGGTTTAATTGTTAATGTTTTTACACTACTGTGTAATAGAAGTATTAAATTAAATTATAAGTTTTGGAAAATATTTGGTATACATTTAATATTCCCTGATCAAGCAATGTAAAGGAGTGAAACAAAAGATTTTTGAGTTAATTGCATGAGAACATTTCCAAGTTGTAAATCACTTCAGAAAGTTATGAGAAAATTAGATCTGAGTGTTTCCTGTTGTTTTGTTGATTATGTTAATTCCTGAATAATCCATCAGCTCCCACAGTGAGAAATAATAGCTGAGCAGCTCCATTTCTCATGAAATTATTTTGTCTGTCTACCAAGAGGACTAAAGTTTGTCAGAAGCTGTGGCGCCTCCAGGGGAACCCCAAGAAGGAGAGGGAGAAAAAAACAACACTTTTTCCATGTGAAAATATCAGAGTTCCTATTCATCTTTCTTTATTACATTCTTCTGAGATATTTCAATCAATAGACATTTTGAACTATGTAGGAGTGTTGACATTGGCTGGTATGTTGTGTGCTTCAAATTCCATATTTTCAAGACAACGAAACATAAAACAGAACAAACGGATTTGGAAGAATCTCATTTGTCAACTGGAGCGACCCCTGCACTTAACAGCAACTTCCAGATTTCCAGGTTCTGAAATATTCGTATTTGGACACCTTATAGTAATGAAATGAAGCTTCAGCCTCCTGCCCCGGGGTGGGTTTGGTGAGTCAGTTTAAACCGACCATTATTGTGTTCCCAATTTTGGAGAATTTCCCCCAAGTTCTGGCTTGATTGAAAGAATGTTCATGGCTGTTTACAGCAGTGAATGAAAAGCTTTTCTGTTTAGCCCTTTGCATCACAGTGTTTCACATTTCTGCCACATTACATCTCAGTGTCCTGGGTATGCAAAACAAAGTTAGGAAATTGAAACTTGACAGAGTTACAGATCCAAAATGAAAAGCAAAAGCAGACTTTATTAATCTGGCTGCCCAAACAAACTTAGCATTTATTATGAAAACCGTTGTTTAACCAAGAACCCGATGGATGACAACCTGAAGCAGAGAACGAGGACAACAACAGATCTGCCCTGATCCCAGCAGAGCTTCTCAAAATGGTGTGGAAATGTTAAATGTGATCTAAAACAATCTCAGTACATCTATGAAAAAGTTTCATTACATTAATTTCAAGCTGAATTTGCTTAGCATGTCCCAGTCAAGCCCCTTTTTGTTCCTGGTACTAATTTGAGTGGTAAAATGACACAACACATTTCACCAGTAATAATATTTGCATCGGCATTAGAATTTACAAAGTTATTGTGAGTTTTTTCCAATTGCAGAAATAGTTTTTCTTTGCTGCAACAGATAAGTTGTTCCTACTGTAGTTTCCGTAGAATAGTCTTCTTACTATCCACCTCCAAATTTGAGTCAACTTGGTTTAGTTGTAAAAGCCTGTTACCTAAAAATGCATAGCTTTATCATTTGTTTTCTACATTTTGCCTGCTATTATTGACAATGCTTTCTTCAACCGCAGTTTGTTGGAATGGTTTGTTAGCATTTTCCCTCCATTTTAATTTGGCTTGTTAAAATTTGGCTTGTAGCATATTTTATTGCAGCTACAGTTAAGTATTTGATGGCAAATCCAAAACTGTGATAGATGGATTACGTGATGGCTGGGGTCAGAGCTCCCCCAACACAGAATATTCAACCCTCATGCGGTCATAACTCAGTGCGCGGTCCAAGGATGTCGCACTGATCCTGTGTGTGCTTTTGCACTTTTTTTCTTGTATGGTTTCGGAAATTGACGGTCTAACGGGACAATCCTTAATGTCCCACAGTCCGACCGTGACATCTGCCACGCTCTTCCTGAGCCAATGCGCTAATACTGTGGGAGGTTTAAGAAAAGCGTGCTAAGCAGGCTACATGACAGAGACAGAAAGGGAGGTCCAGCACCCAATACTGTCTCTCATAATCTCACTGTGAACATCATTGCCCAGAGAAATAAGCATTTTGATTTGTTAGATCAACAAAATAATGCTCGTGGTTGGGAGTTTTAAAAGCTTTGCAAAAGAAAAAAGGATTGGGATTTCATGAAATTCATAATGGAATATGCAGATGTGCAGTTTGCTCCATATCACTATGACACAAAGACCAAATAGTAAAAAATAATTATCAGCATTTGAGTTTAATCATGGACTCCAGTGCTGAAAAAACAAACAAGCAAAAAAAGCATTCCTAACATCTGCCATATGATGACTTGTCACTGTGATGGATTTAGTGTAACTTGATGGAGAAAAAATCAACATGAATTTATTTTAGTGTTAACATAAAGTTTAAAAGGGCCTTAAAGCTGTCGGCCAGGCCTGTAGCCTCAGCTGGGAGACGACTGTCCCAGCGTTTACTGTCGTCAGAGATGCAGAACAGTGATAAAGCACTGCTAAAGTTTACAGTGGCAGCCAACTCGGACCTTTGGTATTTTGCCAAAGTGATGTAACACAGTAACCTGGTTTCCATGGCTGAGTGGAGACTGAAACATTAATGATTTGATTGGATCGAAATACTTTTCTTCATCTTTGTAATCTTTTTGTTTTCATCCTTCCGCTTGGTTCAGGTCGACCATCAGAAGCCCTGCATTAGCCCATATTCTTTAATATTCAGGTTACGGTATATCAAGGCGACAGCGTTACTTTGGTGCTGTAACAGTGTATGTGTTTAAAGATTACATTAGCTCGTGGTTTGTTTGCAGGAAGCTTGAGAAGGAATCTCAAAGCATCCTCTCCAAGCCGGAGATGCCTCCTCTGCTCTGAGACCCTGTGACTTCCTGAACCTACAAAAACAGAGTGGGGTTTGTGTGCTGTCAGTGAACCAACACCGACACAAATACACTCATCAGCCTTTCCCACCTCCCCCAGGATACACTCCATACATTCCCCTTTCTTCAACACACACACACTGGAGACCTCCGAGCAGAGATGACACCCACTCTTTAACATGTCAGCTTGAGCTCAGGAGGACTCCTTTGTTTACTTATTTTTGTTTGATGGAGCTTTTGGACAAGGTTCCTTTTCCTTTGGGCTGCTGAAGTCTCGTGTGGTGGCCATAAATATTCCGCAGGCTTGAAAGATGTTTGTACAGCCAAGCCTTGCTTTTACTGTTTTCTTTTTCTGAAATGATTCATGATTTCACAGTTTTAGTTCCTCCCACATGGATCCCAGCACAAGAGGAGGGTGCACAACAAACAGTGAAAGTGGAGACAATAGGCGAGGATGTGAGTTTTTCTGAAGCAACACATCACAGCTATGCTTTCTACAGTCCACATACACTCATAATGGACATGAGTGTAACTAAAGTTTAGATTTTAGATAGAGGAAATAACACAAATACAACTTTGATGATTTTTTTGAGGGAACTACATTCACAGGTTTAAATTGATTGTGAATTTGTATGCATTTTATTCAAAAGTATCTCAACTTGATAATGATGAGGCTTGTTAGTGATTAGTATTGGGTGCAGCTGGTTGTTAGATAGCTCTTGACCAACATTCAACAAGAAACTTGGCATTTTTTTTGAGTCAGTTCTAGCCAATCACGGATTCTAAGATCATCAGTTCATATTGTCGTATCTCAGCACAACTATTCTGGATGTTCCAAAACTCTCCCCAGGCCTGGAAGGACACCAAAACAGCTGCCTTTACAGGAAAAAAAAAAAAATCTCTTGAAATGTTCAGGAACAGCCGAGGAAACATCGAGCATCAAGAATACCATAAACTAGACAAGGAATATGATTATCACTGTCCAGAAGAAACCCTTCTCCCAGAGCTGGCACCTTAAAGCTTGACTAAAATTCACAAAGCGTTGAGGGTTCAAACAATGATTCAAACAAGGATTCATGTCCTGTCAACACGACATGTAAATTTCAGTAAATTCAATTGTCAGTAAAATGTCTCTTTGTCTCTTTATGCTTTATTCAACAGTTAGGAGAAACCCAATTGCTTAAAGATATTCCCCCTCATAACATCTCTTTGAGAAAACATAGTCCAAGTCTTTATTGCTTCCCTATGTTCAACTTAATGTAAGAATTTATTGCGGCAATATTTTTGAGGGACCATTAAATGCCTGAGACAGTTATTGGCCCCTTTGGTAAAGAAATAATGAGACGAGACATCAGCAAACTCCCGCAGATTGTTACAGAGGAACTTTGTTGGTTTCCAGATGAGACGTTTACAAATATTGAAATTTGTCGCCCAAAAGTGTAAGCCGCATATCACCACTGCAAACAGGCAGCTAAATTCTCTAAACAAGTGGGATTTCAGGCTTGATTTCAGTGTTTTAGCTGTCCTGCAGTTTTCTGGAAGCTTGTTCCAGATTTGTGGTGCATAACTTCTTCCTAGTTTTAATGATTCCCTACTTTCTTTCGATCTATCGCATAAAATTTCCAGCAAAATAATTTGAAGTTTGAGCTAGTACCGCATGCAAGAACAACAAGCTCTGACTCCTGTTTTATCTGCAGACTGTGAAAGAATAAAGCCGCTGACAGAGGTAGGGGAAAGGTGCCGGACACGTCTCAGCGTTTGAACTATAGTGCACTCAGTGGATTACTGTGCAGTTGAAAAGGAAATCAGACTAAGAGGGGATTTGCACACTAACACAATTCATCCTATTGGCACAGGAACACTGCTTCATTAATTAGCCAAGTTTGACCTGATGGGCATGTTTGCAAACAGCTACATTATTCAAGTTGTTTGTCTTGGGGACATTGAAGCACAAGCAATACTTGGCTACGTTCTGATAGGTTTCTTTTTGTATGTAAGCCTTTTCTTTTTTGTTTAGAAAAACGGGGAAGGTGTTAGTTTTTTCACCGTTTGTCAAAAAATTGAAAATGCAGCACCAACGGAAAGCTCAGAGATCAAAATCGCAGCCTTGAGAAGAACCACAGGATCCTCATGCAGACGAGCCATTTAAATAACTCTTTTCCGTGTCCCATGTGTTAGAATTCATTTGTCAATTCTGGATTAAATACGGTATAAGTTTCTCAATTCCTCTCTATTGTTTTTGTCTTTAACCTTTGTTGCCTTGAATCATTTTCTTTGTCTCCTTTTTTTCCCCCCAGATCTTCAGCTCAGGTGTCACACACTAAAATGGACCTGCCGTTGTCAGGATGGGGTTAAATGTCTTGTGTTTAATTCAGGCTTAGTTTACTCAGTCATTTAGTTATTTTGGTTGGTGCCCCAGTTATTTTGGTCAAAGGTAGTCTACAACTGCGGCACCACCAAACTAGCTCTCAATATGGCACATTTGGCAAGCGTGTGCGTGTGGGTGTGTGTAGGTGTGTGTGTGTGTGTGTGTGTGTGTGGCAGTAAATAGAGATTTAGACACAGCTGAATGTGAAAGGAGGTTCTTAAAGTCTTTGGGTGGTCTGGCTTCTCAGCCTTCTTACTGGAAGTGGCGACACCAAACAGTGGTCATTATTAGCAGACGAACCACCCTACCAGGCTGGGATTACCTTGCAGCCAGCTGCACATGTGAACGTCTAAACAATCCTCCCACCATGTTTTGACATGCTCTATTATAGGTTCTGCATTCCGCACCAGATCCTGAGAGAAAATAAAATGACATCTAAATGAAATCATTCATTTGCTCGTCTGATGTCATCCAAAAATTGCCATAATTGCCGAGCTCTGGCGTCTCTGGTCTGTGACTGGAAGAGACGACAGCGGTGGGAGAGGTGTAGGCTGGAAAGATGTTCTTTGCTGGATCTATCTTAAGTCTGGCTATACAATCATGGGAACACTTTCTTTTCTCTGCTTGACCAACAGAGCACACCTTTAACACCCCACTGTAGCTGCAGACACGGGCGATTGGAAGCGGTGTGGTCGGATGCAGGAGGCTAATGCTGGGTTTTCAGAGCCAGCAGCAGCAGCAGGGGCTTAGAGTTGCTCGGTGCAGCAGCATGTGGGAACACACAGGTGTAGTTATGTAACTAAGTAAAGCCTGAGAGGCACAAATGCAGGCGAAGTGAGACGCACCAAAAAGAACAAGTAAAAAGACGACAGGAATGGGTCTCTGCAGTTTCTGTAATCTATTTTGTGTTTTGGTTTTATGAAGGTATATTGGATTTGTTTTGCTTTTTACATTGTCTACTTTTTTCATTCAGTCTTAGTCCAGTGCTTGCACCTGGTCATATGTAATCAAGCTCTGTTTCTACAAAGTACTTTGCAGAATAAAAACAGACCCTTCCCCCAAATGAATCCTTCTACTGAGAATAAAACAAACACGCAATTAAGAAAATCAAACACACTAACCTTTAATAACACACATTTAAATGAAATATTAAATATTCAAGGCAAATATTAAATACCGGGGTAAAACGTAACAAGGTACTATACTACCGATAGGGAAAGCAAATAAAATACTGACTGAAAGTAAATTATATGGCCCAATAAAGGCACAGATAACACTAGCAAGCAATATATTACTCTTTCATGTCAGCTAAAAAACAAAGTCAACAGTGTGCAACTAGGACACAAGCAGAAATGTCAATCCTAAAAATGACGGGACTCTGGAAAGGAAAGTCATGTCTTTTAAGAAAGGGGGAAAAAAAATCAAAAAGTTTGATTCTCAACATTTAAAATCAATCATCAGTTAACACTGCATGCAAAATCCAGTCTACTTGTTGACTGTGGAAGTTTTTAAAAAGCATCTAAAACATTTTTATTTTCCCAGGCTTTTATCTCTTGATTTTGTTGTGTTTCTTCTGGTGGTTTTGTGTTTTGTAGGGTTTTTAAGGTTGATTTTTATTGTGCAGCGCTTTGTGATTTTATGTCTGTGAACAACGCTTTATAAATAAACTTTACTTACTTACTTACTTTTGTTGCCCCTTCAAGGTCCCAGTAGCAACGGAGATTTCAGCATGTACTTCTATGATTTTTGTGGTGGGCTTATGTGCAATAATCTGTCTGTGAAACTTGTTTGCACGTCTTACAGTTAGGTTTCTTGGCAATTCAAGGTGAATACTGCTCTCTTTGTCTGAGGTAAACCAGCCTGTTTTATAGCCAGCTCCTTCAGCCAGCTCTCTTACATGGATACTTACCTCCTCCTGGCCTCTGCTCCTGCCACTACTTCCTCCCCATTTAGCCTGTGGTAAATACAGTTTCACTTTACCTGTTGACTGGTGTCTTATTTTTGGTTCTGTTAAGACTTATCCCAACAACAGCTTCTCTGTAACCAGTGTTAATGGGCTTAAACAAGCGGAGATGTTTGTTTTTTAATCTTTTGTTTTTCTAAAAAAAATAAAAAATAAAATGTCTATTGGACTTTTTATTTTTGTGTTGGCACAGAGAGAGTCATGCATTCTAATTAATGTTAGAAGACGTGGACTTTACAATTTTGGAAACTAATCTCAATAAATAATAATTTCAGCATCTTCAAACCTCAGTGAGCATATTAAATGCTGAAGTTTGTTTCAGTACAAATAGAAAAAGACTGAATAAATGTGACGAAGGGGAAAAGCCTCTTTGCGAAAAGAACATGGCAGCAGTTCAGATGTTTGCCAACCAGAGTCACAAAACATCTGGAACAATACGCTTTGAACCGATGTGACCAAGTAAGGGTGTTTGTCTGTAAGTCACAATGTTTGGAGACAGCCAAACACAGACACCTCACTCAATCGCTAAGCATGGTGGTGGAGGGGTTATGATATGGACTCGTTTGACCTGTGCAGCCTGTAGTCCTTAAGTTGAACACAACCCCTCCATAGATCAAATGTGAGAGCATCTAAACTGGGTCAAGCCAGGCAGAAAATGACTACTTCAAGTTACTTTTCCAAAATATAGATCTACAAGCTATTGATTAATGGGTTGCGGTAATATTTTCATTGAAATTTGACAGACTTTGAAACTTTCTTTTCCCAAGCCAGCAGCTAACTGCCAGTCGAAGAAAAAAAAGCATAAAAATAGTTGGATTGTGTCTGAGCTGAACAATGACTGCCAGACCTCTGCGTGACTCATCTGTACTGCCTAAATCAGTCTGGAAAATGGTTAAATCATGATCTTGCGGTTTCTTTACGGCTATGTTTTTGTACTCTGGAGACTGGACAGTCACCAGAGCTAAACTGTTTGTAGTGATGCAAATAATTTCGAACCTCTATCACATTAGAGCTTTTTTATTAAAGTGGTAATGCAGTCATTTTTATTGAGTTGCTCACAAAGGCACCGTTTGCATAAAATAATCTGAAAAGTTATTGTAGCTGCAAGTGCTGCTTGCACATCCATTTAGGGAGGGATTGGTGTGGAGCAAGTCACAAATCAAACCACTGCTTACCTATGGGATTACATGCTGCATGTGGACTTGCAGCGGCGAATAATCCCTTTTGTTATCCAAAAGACAGACATAAACAAGAAATGGGCAGCAATAGTTCAGCTGTTTTATGCTCTAAGCTGCACCTGGCTGGCAGCTTTGTAGCTCTGTCGTCTATAAGCTAACCACATTATGCGTGTCCTCGCTCCATCGGTTGAAGTACTTGGAGGAACCCCACTTCCTCCCTATAGCCACGGGCACAGAAAACCAGGAAATGCTTTTCTAAAGGGGTATAAGTTGTAAGCTTCTTTGCTTAACATATATAACACGTGCAACATCGATTTTAATGATGGTGAAAGTGATTCCGGTTCATATGCAATTCAACGTTGAATGCAAAAGTTAAAGTACAAGTATTATAGAATGAGTTCCAAACCCACACTGACAAATCCTGAGACAAAATATTTTCAACAGTGATCAACAGTTTCTATTGGAAACTGGAAATGTAACCAACAAATGATAAAATGGCTAAGCCTGTTTTTCAATAATGAAAAGCTCGGACAGTCTGTAATCTGGGACCAGGTCAGAGGTCACTGCAGGAGCACAGCTTTTGATGCATGTAGGTTTGGTACATGAAGTTATAGGATGTCGCAGGTTGATCTTGATCGCTGGTTCTTCCTCTTAACCTGCTTCCCCTCTTACCTCACAGTGATCTGCCCCACTTCTTGAGCTGGCCGGCACCGAGTCTGCCTCCCAGACAGGGGGAGGAGGAGGCAGAGGAGGTGAACGGGTGGATGGCGCTCAGCCTGTTGTGTAAGAGCAGTGTAAAGAGATAATACGCTTTGCTCAAGACAAGCTCTTTGTCTGTACTTTCACCTGCGGTCATTAACACAGTTATCTTCAAATCCCTGTGCTGCAGACAAAGGTGCCACAGTTTGTGCTCAGATAAATGGACTGAGCTTCAAATTTAAAGATTTTATGACTGAAGGCTTTAAAAAAAATGCTAACTATCATCATTTAGTCCAAAGAGTTAACAGCCTCTTATTTTTTAAGGAAGAGTAGATCAAAATCTTTTCTACTGTAAGTTTTGATAAAGATCCAGAATTATTCCCATCTTCCATATCAAATCTAGGACTCAGGTTTGGGTGGATAAAGTTTCATGTCTGCAAGAAATTATGAGTGAAAACAGTCAGCAAGCTATAAAATATGCCCACATTGTTTTCAGATGTACTAACTCACACTGGGCAAAGCACTTACACATTCTCAACATATTTGCTTTATTTCCCCCAGAAGCAGGATTAACAGTAACTTTGAGCAGAAAGGTGCTTGAGTGGTTATTAAAAACACATTTTCTGATCATCATCCAGCACCAAGTTAAAGTTTCCAGATTGTGCTTTGCTAGTCTCATTTTCTTTAACTCACAGATGAAACCACAAATTCACATGTGCCTGTTTTCTGACTGTATGGAATTAAATCAGACCAGTTCGGCGATTCTCACTGATGTAAAACAAAATGAATTTGGTCTGACTTAACTTCAGACAGTGAGACAAAAGGTGCATGTACCCAGGTCTCTTTGGTTTATTGTTCAGTTTGCACAGAATCCTGAGTATATATTGTTTCTAGTGTTCTGATGATTTATCTAAACACTTATCCATTTATAAGATTATTTGGACCTCCAATCTCCCCAACTGACTGAAAATTGTTCCATTCCTGATTTAATATTGGAGCCTGATTTAAATAGGATCGACGTCTGCGAAAATCAGAGCTGATTTTTAATGGTCCATCAATGAGATCAAAACATCTGTGTAACTGAGGGATGAGTCATAAATAGAAGAAGTTTGGAATCAAGAGCAGATTTGCTGGATCTGATTGCTCAAAACAGCAACGACAACAACAACAACAGCAAAAGAACAGAGCTTCGCCCGATGAGTCACCGAGTCTTTAATGGTCATTTAAAATGCCAGTTTCTGTCTTACAAATTGGGTTTCAGGTTTTGTTCAGTCCTCAGGAAAAGCATGGAATCTCGCAACAGGCCGATAATTATTGTTTCCACTGAATCAACAAGCTGAATCATTTCATCGTGAACAGCTTGGCGACGATGTGAAACCTTGGGAATGAAGCATCTTGCTCTTAAATCAATACTAATAGAGCGTCCAAAGCGAGACGAGATGATGAGAGTTTGATCTGAAACTCAGAACTACTGGAGCTTGGAAATGGTTTTATTGGCCTGGAGACTTTTCCTCAAATGCTCTCATGATAATCTTTCTAGGTAACATTTCTGCTCAAACAGCAGTCTGAGTAGTTACATTGTCATCTAAAGTTGCAGAAATATATATTTAATATGCTTTTAAGCCATGATTTCCTTATTCCAAATTGGTTAGTGTATGACAGCGCCAGTAACGGTGGTCAGACGTCTGTGACAGAGGCCATGGTAGCAGCTACAGCTGTGTGGTTTTCATTAAACCAATGTTTCTTACTCACAGATCTTTCTGAGGCAAACCAGACAAACAAATGTGGCATGATTCATGTCTCATTTACTCTTATTACAAGCTGTAAAGCCAAAGAGAAATGTTTAAAACCCATCACCTCTGAGACAAATCTGCATGTAATCCCTGCCAATCTGTTCATTTTGCAAACAATGACCAAGCAGGCTTATTGCTGTTTCACTATTTTCCCTACAAATATTGCAAGACCCACAGGGTTCACAGCTGACTAACTGAGGCCCTATGTTTCAGACATCTATCATTTTGCCTTGCATGCACTCTACAACACGAGAAAACAGCTGTCCACACTGCCCTCTACAGGCCGAAGCAGTTATGGAAATGTGGAGTCTACGTCTGAAAATGACTCCTTAGTCTAGAGCTCCCTCTGGTGGCTAAGTTACAATGACATGTTTATTTTATTTTACTTTACTGTATTTTACCTGTTACTTTTGATTACTACATATTTTTTTAGCCCTCTTTTGTCCTTCCTCTATAAAGACAAGGAATACATTTTCTTCAAGATAAGAGAAAACCAAAACAAACCAAAACAAAACGAAAGAATCCCTGACGCTGTCCATGTGAGCCACACAGGTTTATGTTTCTGCGTCAGACTGCTCTTTCGCACAGCAGCTGCGTTTGGCGCAGATGTGCAAATAATTTCGAAGTGGACTGCAACCGGGATGGCTGTCAGTTTGCAAAGATTAATCATTACACACTGACCTTGTAAGAGTATGGGACCCTGAAGCACAACTCGAAAGAGTATGAAACATTTCATTTCATAACCAGAGGCTTTTAAAACAAAGTAGCCGAAGCCTTTAATTTCCTGTTTTAAAGGCGGAACTTTAGAGTATCAAGCGCAACTTTCTCGGCTTGCTCTGAAGGAATCACCTTGAGGCTTGTGTCGCTGCTGCTCTCTGCGCCTCCCTACGCCAGCCCTCTATATTTAGGCTGCTTGTTGTGGCGCTGGTCAGCTGGGACCTTCAGCAGGACACGCCTCTGGATTGAATGGAGCGCACCGTGCGTAAAGTCCAGACCGCAGCATATCCAAACTTTGTCGCTGCTTTTGGGTGTCGATTGGTTTTGGTATCGGCATTAGTTCGTCGGAGACTATAAATGCAGCGATGACTCGAGAGGAGGACCTGATCCGGATCGCCAAAAAGCTAGACAAGATGGTGTCTAGAAATAACACGGTGAGGCTGTATTTTGACACCCGGTGGCGCTTTGTCACCTCGTGCTGCAGGGAAGGCCCAGAAAGGACTCGCACATAAAACTAAAGTTTACTCTGCAGAGGAGTTTGGTTTTAGTCTGACTCGATGGGAGTCTGCATGAGCGTAACAAGAGCTTGTCTATTCTGTAACAAACGATCGACAGGTGTTTGCGGGCTTGCATCTGTTTTTTTTTTTTTTTGTTTTTTTTTTTGCAGCCCCCTCGGTGTGTAATGCTGCGCGACTTAAGCTTGGACAGTTTGACTCCCAGATCGTCTCATTTCGGCCTGTGAGACAGAAAGTAAACAGCGCGGCCTGTTGATTTACAGAAGCCCCGTAGTGCCCGAGTGTTGTGTCTGCTTCTGCAAAAAAAAAGATAAAGTTTCTTGGCGCTCCTAAAGTCCTGCAGAAACTTTTAGCAAGTCTCGGCGCGGCTGACTTACCCTCTGTTGTTAAGTTAACTACGCGAGCTTCAAGCATTTTCTCACTTTGTTTGCGGAGACAATACAGAAGTGAAAGTGTTTTTACCCACCACGCAAAAATCTCTTTAAATGGCGCCCGGTTGAGTGTATGCAGATCTCTGCTTACTCTGCCATTGCATGTTTGCAGTGCATTCAATGAGTATCATAGGGTTAAAGCAACTGTAATGTCTTCTGTGAATGCAGGAGGGTGCCATCGACCTGCTGAAGGAGTTGAAAGGCTTCAATATGACACTGAAGCTTCTCCAGGTAAACTGAAAAGTTCATTTCTGTTACTGCTATTCATCCAAAAGTCTGGCAACACCATGGAGGCTTAAAGAAGTGCAAAAATACTTTTGTTGTTGTTGTTGTTGCAGGAAACAAGAATTGGCATGTCTGTGAACAACATCAGGAAGCACTGCAGGGACGAAGAAGTCATCTCTTTGGCAAAAGTCCTCATTAAAGAATGGAAGAGACTTCTGGGTGAGAATATCTAACCGGACGGCACGCAGTTTCTGGACTAACTAAATCCTTAATATGCAGGTGCAGTTTGATAAATTACAGTATTACAGACAAGTCACTAATACTGCAGCAAAGGAAACTCGTCTATTACAAAGCATTACACTAATTTTAGCAGAAGTTTAGCAGAAAGTTACACAAGGTCAATGAAAAGAACTTTTGAAACAGAAATGTCAACCTACTGGTTATGTTATGAATCATAAATACTTGGTTGGAACTCCTTTTGTTTGAATTACTGTATCTGTGCAGCTTGGCATGGAGGCGATCAGCCTGAGGTTTCTAGAAGCCCAGGTTGCTGCAGCCTGTGCCGATACTTGATCTCTTGATCTCTTGATCACTTGATCATTTGATCACTTTTACCTGAAAATCAGACTTTGGATTACAAAGCAGCAGTCTAGTTCATTGTGCCCGAAGCCCAGGTAAGACACTTTTAACCCTTTTGACACTGCAGTAGTTGTAGGCCGTGTTCTAGAGATGTCTGTCCTTGGTGGCTCTTGAAGCTTTACTCCCACCCTCGTTCCCTCTTCTCAAAACTCTTGAGTGGACTTTGCTTCTCTAGCTTCTGTGGTTATCTTTGTTGCTTTTGCTCTTTTTTTTTTGGTGCCACACTTTTTCTTCCACTCAGCTTCTACTTAATGTGCTCGTGTTCAGCATTCTGACATCAGGTAGTCCCAATAACACCGTGCGGCTTCCCCTCCTGTGGGACTGCCTGCTGGACAGTCAGCTGTCTTCCCCATGATTGTGAATGCCGTTACATAACATTTCTGTATTAAGTTTTTTTTTTTTTGCTGTTTTTTGTATTTGTCTTGTATAAGATCCTAATTTTATTTTCTTTTTTAAATTTTGGTTTTCATTTGCTGTGAGCCATAATTTTTACAACGAACAGAAGTAAATTATTGACATCTATTGCTCCATATTTAATAAATCAGTATATTATTGACGTTATGAAGATATTGCCATTTTCGGATATCCGCCTGCATTCTGAGGCCGAATTATCTGCTTTTCTGTCTCCCTCTAACTCTGCCAGACTCTGGAAATTCTCACTCTGAGAAAGTTGATGAACTGAAGAATGGTTTGGACATCAGGAAACCTGCAGCAGCTACAAACAGCTCCTCCTCAGAGCCACAGAGCAGGTCAGTCTGATGACATTTGGACACACAAGCTGCAGAACACTGACAATACAACATATGGTCTGGATGTATATAATGATAGAAGGTTCTGTCAGAACCAGCACATGTGCAATTTGTGTTTTTATCAAATCCAAGATGGGCAAATTATTTTCTCTGGTGGAATAAAAAGAACGCAGCTATGGAGACAGTCATCACTTTTTGTTCATAGCTAAATATAATAACACTTCATTCACAATCTGCACAGATAAAATGATCCGATTGTAACTTCATTGGTGGGTACCAATGCGCCATCTAGTGGTAACAGATGCTTAATCCACCGAGAAGCAGAACAACTGTCTTGAATAAACTGAATATTTATTCATGTTTGTATTGACATATCAGTCAAAACAAATACATATTTTAAAGTAATTTTCAGATTTTCAGCTAAATATTTGGTTCAATAAAACTGTTAATGAAAAACAAGATCACAATAATACATTTTACTTATAAGTACCTTTCAAGATTCGTAAGATTGCTTCATACCGACAACATTAAAACAACACATCGTGAACAAAGTTTGTTTGATACAAGGAGAAAAACATATAAAATACAAGTTAGTGTTTGTGTGATGCTTGAGAAGGTGGAGTGTGCCCTGCTGGTCTGAACAGGTGAGTCTTGGAGAGTCTTTTATTCAGTCAAAAGTTGAACGATTCGTTTACTTCTCATTTGTCCTCAACATCAGGGGAGTTCAAACTTTTCCCGGAACCGTAAAGTTGACTGCGTTGCAGGTCACGAAAATTCAGTTGTTAATTAAAAACTCAAACATTAGTTTAGTTGTATATTTCTTTTTGTTTTTATGTTTGCAAGAGATAAACTAAACATTACTCTACTGGAAAGGACAAAAAAAGAAATCAGATTTTTGTAGAAAATGGTTCTGTAATTTGTGCTTGATCAGACAAGTGAAAAGGATCTCAAATTGTTGCCTCATTAAAAGGAAGAAAATATTATTATTTCCAAAATTTTGGGGTTTGTTTTTTATTGACTGTTCTCAACAATATGAATAGGATACAAGTCACTTTTTCTTCAGAAATTGTTGCTCCAACTTATCAATTGCCCGTTGTGGTCGGGCCAATTTGTAACATTCTTGGATTGAATGTCTACAAATATCAATTTCCTGTCTAAAGTTTATCTGGGTGTGCACTCATGTATAATACGGGAGACAATTTGACACAATATTTATCTCAGTTATATTTAGTTAAAAATATTCCCTCAAGACATATTCTTCACACTCCACCATTAGTCCCTTATTCCCTCGGGTGTTTTGAAAGCTGCTGCAACCTGGAACAGCTCTGCAGCTGTGAGACCAACCATGAAAACCTTGGGCTCCACAGATAAGAGGCCCACTTGAAAGAAAAACTCCAAATCACAAGGACAGAGTGAGACCCGAAAAGTCTCACATGTTTTAGTTCCCACGCTTTTAGCAGGGCTTCAAGATTACTGAAGGTATTTAAGCTACTCTAGAAATGTAGCTTAATTTATGCAACAAATGCAACAATTTCTCTATTTAAAATGCGTTTCAAAAAGTTATTCATTATGTTAACTTCTATTTGTGATTTTATATCTGAGACCAACATTAGCACGTTTAGCCCCGCTGAGTGAACACTTTGAGAAACGATTTTGTTGAGGAGACTTCTGAAAGCAATTGGTTGTGCCGGATTTTATTTAGGGGTACCAAACTAAAGAGCATTCAATATAAATGCACTTTTTCAATTTTTATTTTACTTTTAGATCTTTATTTGCAAAAAGTCATGTCTGTTGTCCTTCATTTTCACAGTTATGTATTATGTTTTAGTTTGTCACATAAAATCCGAGCTTTAACATGACAATACTTTTGCAAAGCAACTACATAGAAGCACAGCAGCCTTTCCTGAGTATGAAATACTCCAAAGCTTTACCTCTTCACAAGAGGTAAAATATGTGTTTCTTTTAGTCACAGGAGGCTGGAGGCCAAACTGAAACATGAATCAGATTCTGACAAAAACAGGAATGAAAAACAGAACGATAACCACATAAACAAAAAGAGGCATGCGGACGATCCTGGGATGGATGGAAAACACCTTGAAGGACACCAAAGTGAGAAACACCTTCAAGAAATCAGAGCAGAGAAACAAACCCCTGCAGAGAAACAGAGGCCCGCACCAGACCTGCAGAGTGGAAAACATAAGTCGGACCCAATCAAGCACAGATCACTGGAGGATCTGAAGAAGATGAGAAACGCTGAGCTACTAAAGAAAGAGAAACCTCCTGAGGAGCCTAAGAAATACGCAGATGATGGGAAGCAGGATAAAAACAGAGTGGAAGGCAGACATGAGTGGCCTGTCGGCACAACTCAGAGAGGGAAGCCCGCTGAAGCTCATAAGCTAACCTTTGAAAGGTGAGGAGCCGTTGGCCCAAATACTGACATTTACAGCTCACAAAGGATTCACAAAACTTCAGACTGAACTATTAATTTCAGGAGAGGAGTGCTGGACAGCAGCGTACTATATCCCACCCGCTTCCCCTCACCCCCTCGACCCGCTCGGCCTCTTCTACCCATCAAACGTCCATCTCTGGACTCGAAAAAAGACAGGTCAGGACCCCTGTCTGAGCTGATCGCTCGCTAACATGTTGACGTTGCTAACCGCATGACTCAACAGGCTCCTAGCTCCTCACATGTCCCGACACCAGCCCTCACAGTTTTATACCTGGATGGTTGCTGTGCATGGTGCATGCCGAGGTGTGTGTTTACGTGCTCGAACAGAACAGCATGCTGCTATGCCTGTTGTGATACGGCTCACATGTGTGCTGTTGTGATGTGTGATCAGGAAGGATGGTAAAGAGTCTTCCTCTCAACACCCTCACTCTCAACCGGCCTCTCCACCGCCAAAACGACCTGCAGCGGAAGTAAAGAAAGAGAGGTCAGGCATGCTGTGACGAATGTTTTTGAAATATTTGTTTCACTGTGCAAAGATGAAATAAACCAAAACTCATTTTCACATCAGGAAAGTTCCACCGGACCCAAATGCTCCGATAGCTCCTCTTCCTTTCCACCTCCATCCTCCTCCACCGAGGTCAGGCTCTGCATGCCTGCCTGTGTGTGATATTTGCTACATCACCGCCTCGAACTTTTTCACATTTCGTTACAACCACAAACCTAATTTTATTTTAGCGATTGTACGTGAAAGACATCAAGCCGATTCATTTTGAACACAATGACTAGTGTAATCGGAGAAAAAAAGGGCAAAAAGGGGAGATGAATAGAAAATCTTGGCACTATTTGAAGCTGTCAATGCCAGAACTAGCTGTTAGGAAGAAAAATGGGCAAATCTGCTGCAAGGAAAACAGTTGCCATAGCCAAGTTTTACAATACTTCTCTAACCAGGCAGGGCAAGTCTTGTCTTGATGGATTCTGGTCCTTTCTGTTTATCCCAAAATAGCTCCTCACGGGTCTCTGCTTGCCCGAATGGCGTCGTTATGAGGGATAGCACAACCAATCAGAGGTCTGTTAATCGGACAGCTGCTTCACAAAAACAATGTAGTTCAATTATTTTTATCCATATCCTGTAGCCTGAGGGAGACCTCTCTGAAGATCCAAACTACAACCTATCACTTCAGACACCAGAAGTCATGATTGGTCTGTTTTCATTCTGCTGTTTTTCAAAGCCATTAAATTGAGCAACACAGTTTATAATCAATATTAAAACTCTGACCTATGGTTTAGTTACAAGGCTTTTAATTTTCTAATTTTGCAAAATGCAATGATTTATTAACAATACATTTTTGACATGTATTGACGGGCATTCAGACCCAACATATTTAGCAAAGTGAGCTTAGTAAAAGCGTGTAAAGGTCAAATCCAATGCATTCATCTGCACTATGTGGACCAACACAACATCATGCATAGTGGAAAACCCCAACATTGGGGTTACAATGTGGCGAAATTGTGAAAACATTCAAGGGGTACGAGTGATGTAGAAATCCATCACGTCATTCTCGTTCCGAAGTGGCTGAAAAGTGTTTGTCTCGTTTAGAAAAGAGCCTCCTGATCCCAACGCGCCCCTTCCTCCGCTCCCACTCCATCTCCACCCCCCCGCTGCTCCTCCGAAGCGCCCCTCTGTGGGTGGGGGCAAGGACAGAGAGAGGTCTGGACCAGATGAGCTCACACTGTTATTGCCTTGAAGTACCAGAGTGAAACAATCAAGCAAGATACAATACAATTCACAGAGTTTCCCTCTTTGTGAGTTGAATCCTTGTGTTGTTTGCAGCAGCAGGAAGCCATCCTCAGACTCGAAGCCTCTGCCGCAGAAAAAGTCTGCAGATTGCGTAAAGAAAGACAGGTGTGCTTTCTGTCAAACCGCTCTCTACCCCGACGTGTGTCTGTGACAGAATTAGTCTGATCTGATCTGTGATTTCAGATTTTATTGCAATTTAGCCCACCATCTTGTACTAAATTGAAAGTCATTTTCAAAATGAATTAATCTGCAGGCATCTTTAGTTGAGGCGATTCTTTACAGCTATTTTAATTTAACAGGAAAGATTCAGATGACGGCAAAGCATCTAAGAAACTGTCAGACGACACCAAGAGAGAAAGGTTGGAAACACATTAACTGTGCATGTCAAAGTGAATGTTGGGGGTTCTTACTTTGACATATGCTTATTATTATTATTATTAGCAACTTAACTCCATGACTGAAATTAGTACAAAATCTCACATTTTATTATCAGGAAAAATTCTTCCGACTCTAAACCACCCTCTACCAAAAAGCCCACCATCGAGGTCAAAAAAGAAAAACACAGGTGTGCAGGAGTGTGTGCAGAATCAAATGTGCACTTTTTCACAGAAAGGTGTGTCTAATTATCGGTGTTTTGTGGCAGGAAGGATTCCAGTGAACTGAAGCCAAGCCAAGCTGCGAAAGGCCATTCCACTGACTCCAAATCTGTCAGGTACGAAACGCATTCAAACGTAAATCTAAAATAAAGAAAATACATTGAAACAATGGATTTGGATCGATCCTGTATGTACTCTAAATTTGTCACTGCGTAGACGCGAATCCACCGATTCAAAGAGAAGCAGCTCACCTCCAGCAAAGAAGATATCAAGTGAAAGGTAAACATTGTGGTTTGTAATTTGTAGACGCTGTGCGTGCTAATGTCTTGTGCTAATTGATTAGGTGAGCAAATGAAGGGTGACAAAAGTCTGGAGTTGTGTTTAAGATTTTCCATCCATTTCATAAAGACTTAAGACTCACAATGAGACTTAAGTCTGGCATGCTTATAACCCCTAGTATCACATACTGCACGATGTCCTGTAATATTCAGATAAATAAAAGGATAAAGATGTATCAGTCAAATACCACTTTAGTAAAGCACAGTAAAGTTTAGTTCTTACAGGGATTTAAAAATGATGCAAATTACCCTGACTGTGTTTCTCAGGAGAGAGTCTTTAGGCTCGAAGCCTCTTGTACAACCACAGAGGAAACCGTCTACTGACAGCCTGGAAAGGTATTTAGCTGTTGGGATAAAAACTGTTATAAATTACACTGGCCACGTGTGACTTTTTTTTTAAATGAAAAAAGTGAGTGATTTAGTTTTTATAAAATATCCTTTATTTCAAGAAACATCAATAAATCGACAGAGTAATCTTCACACTTTTTCCAGAGCTTTTTAGTCTTAAAGCATCCCTTTTTTTTTTTTACCCAACAGGAAGGGTAAAACCGAAGCGCCCAGAACTCCCACCACCCCAACCAGTCCGCTGTCACCCAGCTTCAGCTCTCCTGGGGGTCCTCTGTCCCCTCACCTGGCTACTGGAGACTCCGTTAGAGACAAGTGCATTGAGATGCTGGCAGCTGCCCTGCGGACAGACAGTGAGGCTAAAACCTCTCTGAAGACTACTGAAACTGCAGAGGTGATCACTGCTCTGACTAATTCACTCTACGTTTCACAGATGACTACAAAGATTTTGGAGCAAACTGTGACGGCATGGCAGCAGAGATTGAGGATCATATCCTTTGCTTACATCTCATCACTGCTGGCTCTCATTTAACTAATTGGTAGTAGATAGAAATTTATATTTTACTGTTTGACCTTGACTCTGTGAGTTCACATATCTACCAGGAGATCAGGGCCACAGATATGAAGTACAAGAACCGAGTCCGGAGCCGCATCAGCAACCTGAAGGACCCCAAGAACCCGGGACTTCGCAGAAACGTCCTGGCCGGCAGCATCGAGTTGAGCCGCATCGCCAGCATGTCCGCTGAGGTAGT
This sequence comes from Girardinus metallicus, assembly GCA_903067095.1. NCBI lineage: Eukaryota > Metazoa > Chordata > Actinopteri > Cyprinodontiformes > Poeciliidae > Girardinus > Girardinus metallicus. Next base: position 7,380 of record CAEGAE010022317.1, on the reverse strand, counting down.
TCACTGTTACGCAGTGACCGCCTCCAATATTCCCCTCTTTAGTTTTCGTCCTCACCGTAGGCCACGTGTTCTCCTGCTCTCTGTGTCGTGTCCAGGAAATGGCCAGTGATGAGCTGAAACAGCTGAGGAACGTCCTAACCCAGGAGGCCATCAGAGAGCACCAGATGGCCAAAACCGGTGGGACCACCACAGACCTGCTGCAGTGCGGCAAATGCAAGAAGAAGAACTGCACCTACAACCAGGTAAAAAGGGCTGCTCTTACAACTTATACCGGCCGTCACAAAGGAAGCAGAGGCAAGATGACATGATAAAAACGAGTCGGTTTCACTTCCTCTTTCATGCTTCCATTAAAAGAGGAACAGAGCTTTAGTTTTCTCTTTGGTGTTACACCTAAATGTTTCACATCATCAAACAAATGTTAGGGTCAGACAAAGATAACCTGATTTAATCCAAAGTGAAGTCTTGAAATTATGATTTTCCATACTTAGGGGAGAAAAAATAACTACCCACATGTGAGAAAAGGCTAATAACCGACTGTGACACTCATAACAACATGATGCATTTGGAATAACTTGGTGTGCGTCTTTTACTTTGTTGTGGAGGACGTAAACGACTTCCTTGTATGTTGGCAGAATTATTTTAACTCAGCTAGTGCTGCACATTTTCAGGACCTTCATTTAAAAAGATGGAAGATTTTGTATTTTTGGAGCTGTTCAAATGTGGACTCTCTTGAGCTCAGTTAACCTGATGACCAGGACTTTCTTCTGACGGAGAACAGAGTGCATGCTAACATCACTTACAGCTTGTTGTTCTAAAAGCAGCAGAGAGGCTTGACAGCCTACAATGCCTTTTTCTAAAATATGTTTGTTCTGGAATGAGATTTTTGCTCCTATCCACCTGTCTGGGTTTTGGTAGTTTTTTTAGCTCTTCTTTCTGTTTTTCTGGACTCTGGTATGTCTGGTCCCTGTCAAGATTCTGAACATTGTGTTTGGATTTGTACTTATTCTGGTTTTTGTGTTGCTATTCCTTGTGTATTATTTTTTCCCCGAGTCTGGTTGAATTGTTTACATATAGATTTGTTATTGATCTGTTTTCCCCGTCTCCATCAGTTTGCTTCATGCGCAGCTCTTTTGGAGTCTGTTGATTATGCTCACCTGGTTTCCACTTCTCTCACCCCTCATCTGTATTTATGCGTCTGTTCACTTTGTTCCTCTTCAGATTCTTTTCTAACTTTTGTTCCACTTTATTTTATTTGATCACTTATTACTTTCAACATAAATTACTTTCATTCATTGTAGCTCTCCTCCTTTCAGGTGCAAACCCGCAGCGCTGATGAGCCGATGACCACATTTGTCCTCTGCAATGAGTGTGGCAACCGCTGGAAGGTAGGCCTTTAATCTGATTCGCAAACTTTTCTACTTAAAACAACTAAAACATGTTCAAACTTGTTTCTCTTTCTGTTTGCTCTTAAATTTCAGTTCTGCTGATGCCTTCAAATGTGAAGCTGTATTTTTCAGAGACCCTGAATTGCTTCTTCCCCATAACTGGACGAGAAAAAGTTAGCGAACCACTGTAGATGATGATTTCAACAAAAACATTGTTCTTGCAATTTTTACTTGAGATTTTTTAGATTTATGACCATGGATAAATAAAGTTGGAATACAGTGGATTGGACTACGGCTTGTTCATAAAATCCACCTGGTTGTAAATGAATAACAATTAGGATCTTGGACCTAATTAACAGGACATGTTGATCTCTTTCACATGTCATGCAATACAATAGCCGTTTATTTTGTATATACATATATCTTCCAATAAAGCCACATAAATAAAATCTCTCTGAAGTATCATTTAAGAAAAAAATTATTGTAATTTGCCAATGCTGTGTTTGATGTGTACAAACTGCATGCCAACTTCATCTTTTTTGGCATCGTTTAGCCCTTAATGAATGTATTTGCATTTTTAGTGTTTTTTGCTCATGTAACAGAGTCATTAGATTTCACAAGAAACGTAATGGAGGCCTAGAAGTGCGTTTTGTTTTTCTCCAAAAAGTTACTCAGGTAAATGTAACTGAGCAAATACTTAAAGCAAAATAAAAGCTACACCATGGTGGCCAAACAATTCATTCATCTGAATTAACTGGACTCTGCTTTGGAAAGTTGCCACTGGTTTGCTCATCTTCTTCACCTTGGTCAAAGTTGTGATACTTGAATTTTTTTTCAACCTCACCAACATTTCCTACTATACGTAGGAGTATATATTTTTCTGTTGCTCTTCTCCCAGGACAGAACAGTAGGTGGCGATAGTTCCCAGGGACTTAAAACAGCCTGCTGCAGACACATCCACTCAAAAAAATACACTGATCTTTTACCACTGTGCTACAAATGATAAAATTCCTGTCTCATTTGAGACCAGGTGGAAAAAAGCAAATAGAAGTGCTGGTGAAATTCAGTCACATTTTCAAAGAGAGGATAGAGAAAGCATCTTCCTCTTCAGCTTCAGTAATCTGCTAACTATACTCCATCTGTCCTCTGGAAAACCTGTGGATGGTAATTACGTAACACATGTTATTGCGTTTAACGCAGTAACATGTGTTACATAATTACCATTTTTTATATATATATATATATATATGTATGTATGTATGTATGTATGTATGTATGTATGTATGTATGTATGTGTATATATATATATATATATATGTATATATATATATATAAAATATTTTTTTGTTGAAAACTGAAAAAAGAAGAACAGGTTTCCAGCCTGCCCTACATGAGTATCCACCATCTGTTTTAACGCGATTAGAAACACATTCATTTGCTTTTTCTGCATCATTTCTGCCGTTAAAAAAGGCGGCGAAGACGACATAAACATTGACTCAGCTATGTGCCAGTGGTTTATGCACGACGCCCTTTAAACTTTAAATCTTCTGGAAAATGCTGTGTGAATTTCAGCTTGACTTGACAGGAAAAAAACAAAACCTACAGCTGAGTCCATTAACTAGCATACAATTCTGAATATGCTCACACAAGCAGATGATATTATTGACAAATCCCAAATGTGTTCCCTATTATAATTTGTTAATGGATTCTGCAACATAATTCCCCACAATTTGAGGCAGCTGCTCGGCTCTCTGACCTCTTTTGTTCGGAACAGTTGGTGATTTCTGATCAGAAAAGGATCATTTATTCTCCTAGGAATAAACATTATTTTTACCCCCATTCTTTCCTGGCTATAATGCTCTTATTGAAAATATTTTCATTTTTAGCATTAAGACTTTGTTCAGGAAAATACTGAATGATTTTACATCTATAAGGGGGCAAATTGATTCCAAATAATAGTGCAATGAGTAAGGACATTTAAATATACTGTAAACTTTAACATTCAGTAACAATAAAACCTCCAAAATCTCCTCCAAATTTATTAGCTCTATTTCTGTAATTTTAGCTAAAAATACATTTTTATATTGCGGCAATCAAAAATCTTTGGGAAAGGGATGTCTGTTAATTACTTTAAAAAATAAAGTGAATCTTTTGGTCACTCACAAGGCTACATTCTTGGACCTCTTTTTTCCCCTCATCATTCTTGTTGGTATTTGAGGGCAAGCTGGGAGAAAAATAAACTAACAAAACAGATGAAGGAAAGTAGAGCTGCATGAAGAGAAACATTTGGACTTTACAAAAACTCCCAGTATAAATACTGGGAGGAGAGATTCATGGTACAAGAACGGGTGAGTTTAAATAATGAATGTGAGACAGTTGTTGCAGGAGCAGGGAGGTTTGGCAATGAGGGATGAGAAGACCGAATAGCAAAGCAGCACAAGAAAAAGACTGAGACGAATAAAACATAATGGCACGTTTCAGCTGGGAAACCTGGAACTTTCCTCTGACAATATAGTAATAACACTACGATGGATTATCTGTCATAGCAACAAGCTTAAATAGAGTGCTCAGAAGCTATCATGGAGAGGTGTGACTGATTATTTTAAAAGGATTTTGCATAAATAGACATTAATGTCTTAGGAGAGAAGAGGAAAAATTTAAACTGTAGCCAAAAATGTGATCATTTCCAGATCACTGCAATACTAAATATAAACTAAGACGTCTATGGTCCCCTAATGCAGGGTGCATACATGTATTTACAATTAAATCAAATTAGAAGTTCTTACTCCAAATTAAACACAAAATGTCACTTTTAACGACTATTATGTTGACAAAATTATTCATCCTCTTCATGACAAGCAACTTCAGTGATGCATCCTTTTGTTGTTGTAACCTCCTGCCAATGTGATTTATAGAACTTTCCATTTCTTAATTTCTTAATTCCCAGTCAGTGTTTGGTGAATTTGCTGGTAAGTTTGTCATGTTGCAGGATTCAGTTCGGCTTTCAGGGTCTCACATTTTCCTCAAGCTCCATCACATATGCATGGTAGAATTCATGATCGATGATAAGACGTGATCTTGACTGGTCTTGTTGCAGCAAAGCATTGGACATGAACTTCACATCAAAAATAGGAAGAGCCAGCCGGGCATTGACTTAGTACTAACCATTTATATCCTGTTGTTGGATCAGTTTGTATGAATTCACCACACTGTCAAAGCTGCTTATATGTTTGCTGTTGGTGTTTCCTTTTAATGAAGAGCAGAGTAAACTGCTGCTGTGAAAATATGCACCTTCAACATGTTGTTTCAGCATTGATTTACAAGACAAAATTATAGTCTGGGTCATTCTTATTGAAACCGAGGTGATTAAAAGATGATGATATTTAATCACACATTACTCTATTTTACCAACCATAATTTTAGCTTGCAGATGAATTCAGAGGATGCTCTCTTAAAACCATTTGAATGACAAATAATGTTTCAGGTTGTTTTTCTCCTTCCTAAATGTTGCAGTGTCTTGCAGAGACAAAGTCTCAGACTCCTCTTTTTCTCCTGCTCCCATAATGGATCTTTAAAGTAGCCGCTCCCTGCCTGCCCAAGCCATTATCGCTTCGAGAAATTTCTTACTCATCAAAACTATTTTCCCTCTTTGAAATCTTCACACTGCTGCACTGCAGCAGGCTGATGGAGTTCACCAACCTTTCTCTTTTGCTGAGAAACTGTTGATGTGAAAACTCGAATCAGACTTTCTAAAGAGGCCTTCATTGTCGTTAAACACATCCACTGTCTAATAGTGGGTCGGCCCCCATTTTCTGCCAAAAAGCAGCCCTGACTCATTGATGCGTGGACCCTGAAGGTGTGCTGTGGTTTCCAGTATTAAAGTGTTGCCAGCAGCACCTCTGGTCTTCTCTGCCAATGCTTACTCAGCACTTCCTATTGATGCTCGGCTGGACTGAGATCTGGGGAATTTGGAGGCCACGTCAACAATGCAAATTTGTTGTTTTGCTTCTCAGACTAGTACTGAACTTTAAAAAAAAAAAAAAAAAGAAGTACGAAAAAGTTTTTTTTAGCAAAAAACATTTTTTTAGCAAGTTGGCATTCCCCTAACAGGGAATGTCAGTCATTCCCTTTTAGGCCACGACCAACCGGAAATATCATGCTAGCAAAAAGGTGTACAATTTTTGCAACAATAGTTAGTTAGTTTGTACGTGTACAAGTGACAGCTACATGGATGGCAAAACCCAAAATTTCCCAGCAGCAGAACTTTGCCCAAAGAATTGTCAATTGTGTCTTCTTCTCTAAGTGCATCTTGATGAAAAGACAAACCCAAAAAACATTATCATTCAAAATACAAAATCAATCTCCATTATCGGTTCAGTTGAAACCACCTACTTGCCACCTTTCACCTGTCCTCCACTCAACTCAGCCTCCCCATGGCACCATGAAACCATGGTTCTTTCCCCAACTTTCTATTAGTCCTTCACAATATTGATTCATACACCACAACACTGTCTGAGCTCCGCTTAGACGACTGTCGTCTCATGCAGACAGTCTCCTGGGCTATTCGCTGGCCAGACAGGCTTTGTTGGTTCACCCTTCTTCTGTTCTGATAAATTACAGTAAATAACCTTTATTTCACTTTTCTGGTCTTGACTATATTTGTCTCACGCATTTTTTTTATGATTACTGCAGTACATTCAAAGCAGTCACTCTCCATCACGCTGCATTGACAGGAGCTCAGAGCTCACCAGAAGCTTTGTCTCCTTTCCCTTTGGACGTTTGTGTCATCAAGCTTTTAAATGTGGTTCATCACCTGCAGGCTTCAGCGTTTGAGTGGAGTTGGGGAGTCTTTTACAGCACAACAGGTCTTCCCCCTTTGCTCCCATTGTGATAATAACTCCTGCTTTCATTACAGTTATTTGTTGTTTAATTCCTTTGATCTATGCAAATGAAGGATGGTGTCGTTTGAGGATCTGCAGTTGGTTGGATGTTTAGAGTGAGTCATGTTTGCCTAGAACAGGAGCCATGGGAGTGTTGTTCCTGGTATGGTATTATATGCATGGATGCTTGATGCCGGGTGAAATGACCTGCAGGAGCAGGAGGCTCTGCAGGAAAATATGCGATGGCAGGCTCCATGACTTCACCCGAAGCTCGCAAAATAAGGTTTACAAAAGAAATCTTTACAGCAGAGACATCTAAGAATAGAATAGAATAGAATAGAAATATCCTTTATTGTACCACAGTGGGGAAATTCATATGTACTAGCAGCAAAGTAAATGGAAACATGCAGATTCAACTGAGGTAAAAATATAAAAACAGTACATTAAGAACAAGAGACTGTACAATAAGGGCACATTTACGAAATAATAATGATGCACAGGGATTAAAGATAGTAAATTCAGATCAAAATAAATGTGGGACTCTAGAGTAATTTAAAGAAATGTACAAGATGTGCCTACATGCAATCAAAAAAAAAAAACAGCAACAGACGATTTACAAGAAACTAAAAAGACAAATAATAATAAGCAAATGTTATTATTCTACTGGTGAGAGTCCACTATCTCAGAGTCAGGTCCCTGTTTGTTCCCTGGTGTCAGTGACGTGGGTCTGGATCTGCTTCAGTGGAAATCTACCGCCTTGACTTCCCCCACGCTGACCAGGAAATGCTTCAGCTGACACCAGTCCACAAAGTACTGAGCCCACTGTCTGCATCTCTTCAACTACTCAATGCTTTAAGGTGACATGTCTCCACCCAAAATAATGCTTATATTTAACACAAGGATGTATGCTAAAGTGTAGTTCTGTCTAAAAATGTTTAGTGAGCATTTTTAGAACATTTCTCTACTACTAGAGCATCATAGCACAAGTAGAGTCAAATTCTTAATATTCCTACAATACTGAAAATTTCCATTGGCTAGAAAACAAAACAAAACAAAACAAAACAAAACAAAACAAAACAAAACAAAACAAAACAAAACAAAACAAAACAAAACAA